>JAFVLL020003396.1:0-27452 GCA_021397915.2 Tor tambroides | reverse complement strand
ATCGTTCTATCTATCGTTCTATCGTTCTATCATTTTATCTTTCTATCGTTTTATTGTTCTGTCATTCTATCTATCTATCTATCTATCTATCTATCTATTGTTCTATCGTTCTGTCGTTCTATCGTTCTATCTATCGTTCTATCTATCTATCTATCGTTCTATTGTTCTATCATTTTATCTTTCTATCGTTTTATTGTTCTGTCATTCTATCTATCTATCTATCTATCTATCTATCTATCTATCGTTCTGTCGTTCTGTCGTACTATTGTTCTATCTATCGTTCTGTCATTCTATCTATCTATCTATCTATCTATCTATCTATTGTTCTGTCGTTCTGTCGTACTATTGTTCTATCTATCGTTCTGTCATTCTATCTATCTATCTATCTATCTATCTATCTATCTATCTGCCTATCTATCTATCTATCTATGGTTCTATCTGTCCGTTCGTCTGCCTGTCATTCTATCTATCTATCTATCTATCTATCTATCTACCTATCTATCGTTCTGCCGTACTATTGTTCTATCTATCGTTCTATCGTTCTATCTATCTATCTATCTATCTATCTATCTATCTATCTAGCTAGCTATCTAGCTATCATTTTATCGTGCTATCTATCTATCTATCTATCTATCTATCTATCTATCTATCTATCTATCGTTCTGCCGTACTATTTTTCTATCTATCGTTCTATCGTTCTGTCGTTCTATCTATCTATCTATCTATCTATCTATCTATCTATCGTTCTACCATTGTATCATTCTATCTGTAAGTCTATCGTTGTATCATTCTATATCTGTTGTATCTGCATATCTGTCCACACTGAGATGTGGCTGACTTTTAGAAAGCAGTCTAAATTAAACCCACTGACTGACAAAATGTTAATTTTGCCATTCATCGATGTCTGTCATCATCCCAATGTCGTCCTAAACATATTAGTCTCGATGGCCTCTTCTTTGATGATGGATAGTCACGTCTGGTATCTGTGAAATGAAGGTCACTAAGGGCAGAAGTCAGAGTTCATGGACTGGTATTTCTCAGAGATGGCCTGTTTGATTACGTTAATGAAGTTTGCTGGTCCAGGTTATGTGTACTTCACCGACTGGAGGCTGGGTGGAATCGTGAGGGTCCGTAAAACAGACGGAGGGGAGATGATGATCATTCGCCGAGGGATCAGCCACATCATGCATGTCAAATCCTTCAACGCTGACTCGCAGATTGGTGAGACTCGCTTTCCATTGATTCATTTCTTTTATTGATTTTTGCATTGAATGTAATGCCTCAACAAAAGTACTGGGGTTTGTAAAGGCCTTTTATCCAAATACAGCAAATGAATCAAATATAGTTGAATGATCAGTGCATATTGCCTTTTTCCCCCAACAGGATCTAACTTCTGCAACAGGCAAACAAACCCAAAAGGAGACTGCAGTCATTTCTGTTTCCCAGCGCCGTACTCCCAGCGAGTGTGTGGCTGTCCATACGGAATGAAGCTGGAAGCCAATCAGCAGACGTGTGTGGACGATCCGTCCAATGAGCCGCCGACCCTCCAGTGCGGCTCTAACTCTTTCTCATGCACAAACGGGAAGTGTGTCCCCCGGAGCTACCAATGTGACGGCGTCGATGACTGTCATGACAACAGCGACGAGGCCAACTGTGGCGCTAATAGTAATGTTTTATATTTATATTTCATGCAAACTGATTACATGTAATCTGGATTACGTAATCAGATTCCAAAAATTAAGTACTTGTAATTTGATTAAATTACATTTTAAAATACTCATAATCAGACTACAGTTACTTACATTATTATTTACACAATATTTACAACTCTTTTTCGTATTTTAAACGTTCCTTTCTAAAATACTGCTTATATACACTCAGAAAGTCTTCCAGTTTTGTGGACATTCACACAGAAATCAGTCATTACACAGCATTTGATCAATGGATTTACAAAAATCATTTCAGGTTTAAGAAGTGTTTCAACATTGCATCAACTACTGATGAACACACTAATTTTTATTTTAATTATTACTCAGTTATTTTGCCATGTTATTTTAGTAATCTTTGGAAAGTGTTTTTCTTTCAAACACATTAAAATGCACAAATTCACCGACTTTTTTGTCATCTGATCCTCTTTCACCTAATATATTTTTATTTGAAGTACCCCTGACATTTTAAAATAAACATTTTAATAGTGAAGTATCACATTTGCATGTTCATGGTTCTCTGACATTGGTTATGGTCACATGACATGCAGGTAAATAAAATATTTCATTTTTTCAGTAAGTGTTTTATTTTGATTAATTTTAAAATTATTTGTTTTAATTTAACATTTTTATAATTTAATTAATTATTAGCCTTTCATTAAACTCATAAACCCCCATGCAGTTCCTTCACAAACCCAGTTTGGGAAACCTTGACATAATGTTTAATGCACTTACTCTTTGTATTTTTATATCAACATGGTACAAGTTTATCCTATTTAAATCAATGTGAAAAACGAGATAGGTCAAAAGTAATCTAAAAGTAGTCCGATTATATTACCTAAAATGTGTAATGTAATGGATTACGTTACTAACTGCAATATTTGTTATGTAATTTGGAATCAGTAACAGATTACAGTTTGCAAGTAATCTACCCAGCTCTGCATGCAAATATTCATGTGCCGATAAGGTAGCAATGAGCAATCACTAGGACACAGTTTTCATTAATTCTTGGCGCAGCAGTATATTGCTAGTGCCATGCTCTACTTTTTGAGTTAAAATAATGCATGCATTTTTATGAGATTTTTTATATTTTTATGTCAGATTTTTAAAGCCTTTTTCACTTACAATGAAAATAAACGTGTTCATTTTTTCCTCACTCTGCTGGCTCACAGATAACACATGCTCGCCCATTGCCTTCACCTGTGCCAATCAGCGCTGTGTGCCCAGAAGCTGGCACTGCGACGGACACAATGACTGTTTTGATGGCAGTGACGAGAGGGACTGTCCCACCCAGACCCCTGGCACTTGCCAGGCTGACCAGTTCAGCTGTGCCAACCATTACTGCATCCCCCGCACATGGCTCTGTGACACCGACAACGACTGTGGAGACGGATCCGATGAGAACAACTGCGGTGAGATACAGGGATATTATAATTAACTAAAACTAAAACCATTAAAAACATTTTTGTAATTTGAAATAAATTTACATATAAAAATAAAAAAACATTTTATTTCAGCTAAAACATTTTTCATTCTCGTTTTGTTTTCTAACTTGAAGTACTAAAATAACTAACACTAAAAAAATTAAAATTAATCAATAAAAACTATATTTAAATAAAAAACTAATAAAAATGACAAAAGCACTCAACAATATTACAAAAATTTTTAAAACTTAAATCTAATTTAAAATATTAACAAAAACTATAACTAATAGTATGTCAATGATACTTTAAATGAAATCAGTGAGATCAATGAAAATAACACCTTGGGCACTGTTGATTGAAGTGGCTATAAATATATATACTGGGAAATTTCAAATATATAAATAATATATTTATATAAATATACAGTATATACAGTATATAAATAACAGATATCTTTGACTAAATTCTGATTGGATGAGATGCATTTCAAAGGCTTTGTAAAATGGTATACATTTATACTTAAATATATATAAAAAGTCAGATCTCAAAATGAACTATTTCTATGAATATTTCTCATCAAATTCTGTTTTAACCAAATGATCTGAGGTCTGTGCTGTTCATATTTATTTGATGGTTCCACTGTATATGCTTGTGAAAACTTTGTGTCCATTTTTATTTTATTATTTTTATTATAAGGTGTTTTAGGAGAAACATCTGAATGACACGTAACTGAGAATCCCATTAAGTCTTGAGCTTTGAAAGAGCAACTTCTGAGCATTGAACTGTTCTTATGGTGTCTCTTTTTCTAGATTCGATTGGCACATGCCACCCTGGTCAGTTTCAGTGTCCAGACCACCGCTGCATTGACCCCAATTACGTGTGTGATGGAGACAGAGATTGTGCAGATGGAGCGGATGAACAGGGCTGTGGTAAGAGTCCATTATGTGCAGGACCAAACTCTTTTATTGCATTTCATCATAACGGCACATATTTTTAATATAAAAATGCTTTATATATTAAAAATGTGGTAATACCATTCAAATTCTTCACAAACTATTTCAACATAAACCAGACACGCCCACCAATATCCGTGCAAACATAGATGAATACTCCATGCACACAAATGTATCTTTCACAATATAAGAGGTACAATAAAGTCTCTTATGGAAGTTCAAATCAGATTAAACAGATTTTTAGCTGTTGACTTGTTTTTCTTGATCTGAGTCATTCTTGTTCTTCTGCTCATCAGTGTACAACTGCACAGCGTACGAGTTTAAGTGTGCAAATGGCCATCAGTGTGTGAACTCATACTACCGATGTGACGGGGTATTTGACTGTAACGATCGTTCGGATGAATCTGGTTGTCGTAAGTATAAACCAATGAATATTCAATTTGTATTTCAGTTCGGATAATATACAATATATAAATGGGTCAATCTCACAAACACATTTCCAGGTCACTGTTCACCCTAGAATCTAAAGATAAAAATTATAAATGGAGGAAAAAAGGTTTCACATTTTAAGAAAATGATTAGTATTATTATTATTATTGCATTTTGATATTATTTTGGATGTTTTATTTTTTATAATTCTATATTTTTACATTTTATAATCATAGTTGTGTAATTCATGATATTCTCAATGGTGATTCATATTAAATTTACATTGTTATAATTGTTTTTTAATTGTATAACACAAGTACTGTAACAAATATTTAAAAAATTAAATTAGCATTTTTTATTTCATTTAAAAGCGGTACAACAAATACTTCATAAATGCGTTATTTTGAAATAAGATTTTAAATCTTATTACATTTATTTACACTAAAGTACTAAGAATGTGAAATGTTTTCTTTTCATTACAGTGATTAAAATTAGAGCGTAATATGCAAAATTGTTATGAAAATAATTTTGAAACAAAAACATTTCTAAAGATCCTACAAAAAAGCTTTCCTTTTTTTAAAGAAAAATATTATTTTATATGCTTTAAATTAATCATTAAAAAAAAAAAAATTATTTATATATTTTTAATTTATTTTGGGGTGAAATTTGACCCAGACATGTTCTTGATTCATCCTCATTTATTCTAAACCTCGGGAAGCTTGTATTATGATGTATCTTAGATTAAGCTCGCATGACCTTTGACCCTTCCAGCCACGAGGCCGCCCGGCATGTGTCACCACGAGAGTGAGTTTCAGTGCCAGTCAGACGGCAGTTGTGTTCCCTCAAACTGGGAATGTGACGGGCACCCAGACTGTGAAGATGGCTCAGACGAACACCACGCGTGCCCGCCTCGAACGTGCCCCACCTCACAGTTCCGCTGCGATAATGGGAACTGTGTTTTCCGTGGCTGGATTTGTGACGGTGATAACGACTGTCGGGATGGCAGCGATGAGCGAGACTGTCCCACGCCGCCGTTCCGCTGTCCCAGCTGGCAGTGGCAGTGCCCTGGACACAGTGTGTGTGTTAACCTCAGCAGGGTGTGCGACAACACGCCAGACTGTCCCAACGGCGCCGATGAATCCCCTCTCTGCAGTAAGTCATGCCATATGTTTTACTGAGATTTACAGCAGTATGTAAGACATATTCAAAAGTTTGGGTGGGCATTATTATTTAATTTGTATTTATTCATTTATTTGATCAAAAATACATTAAAAACAATAATGTTGTGAAATATTATTGCAATTTAAAACAGCTGTTTTCTATTTGGATATATTTTAAAATGTCATTTATTCCTGTGATGCAAAGCTGAATTTTCTGCATCATTACTCCAGCCTTCAGTGTCACATGATCCTTCAGACATTCTAATCAATATGCTGATTTGCTGCTCAAGAAACATTTCTTATTATTATTAGTGTGAAAAACAATTGTGCTGCTTAGTATTTTTGTGGAAACCATTTTTTCTGGGATTTTTTAACGAATAGAACAGCATTTATTTGAAATAGAAATCTTTGGTAACATTATAATTGTCTTTACTGTCACTTTTGATCAATTTAATGCATCCCTGCTGAAAAAAAGTATTAATTTCTTTCTTTTTTAATGGTATTTGAATGGTAGTGTAAAAACTGTATAAGATAAAGCATATTGATAAAGATATTGATAAAGATGAAGATATAAAGATATTGACTAGTTTTTATTAAGATCAGAAGTTGATGGTTAGCCTTTAGCTACTAGCTCCCTAATGAACCTCTTGGCTTTGTTCTAAATCCTAACGAGCTGCCTATATAGGCAGACATTCTTGAAGGGATAGTTAACCCAAAAATGAAAAGACTGTCATCATTTACTCACCCTCAAGTTGTTTCTTTCTTCTTTTGAACATAAAAAGATATTTTGAAGAATGTTGGTAATCAAAAAGTTTATGGTCCCAATTAACATCTAAAGTATTTTTTTCCATACTATGGAAGTCAATGGGGTCCAGCAGCTGTTTGGTTACATATTCATATTCAGTTATAAATGCTGTTGTTAGACCTTAACTTGTTTTGAATCTGGCACATTCATTTACAGTGCAGTCTTTAATGTTTCTATTGATATTGACAATTAAATGACAAATAAGTTGATTCCAATACATGAAGTATTTCAGTATGACGTCTGTGTTATGAATCCCATGTGTCAGCAAATCGTGCATGTGTTTAGCTAATCTGGAAATTAACATTGAAATGATCTATGATTTTCCTTCCATTTTGCTCTCCCTTCTCACAGATGAGCCCTTACCAGGTAGGCTAAATCCCTAATCACCCACAATCCTCTGCATGAAAAACTAATCTATCCCAGTATCTGTCTGGCTGTACTCACTAACCGTTCAATTACGATCAGAGTGTCTAAACATGGCAAGATGGTGTGTGTTTAGCATTATAGACACTTAGAGATGTAGTGTGTAGAACTGTTTTTGAAATATGTTACATGTGTTAGTTCATAGAAATGGTACACAACCAACAAAGTAGCTTAGATTTAAACAGTAAACAATAGGGCTGGGCAATATATTGAATATTCACAATATTTTTGCAGTGATTTTAAAAATTAAGCAACATCATGCATATTATGATGATTTTATTGCAATTTTTTGGACATTACTTTTTCTTATAGACAGTGGCATTACATTAGGTTTGCAAATCATTATAGTTTTGCAGGTCTAATTTTCACTTCAGTAGCAAAAGCGACATTGGAGTTGTTAGATTTATTTTCCAACAGCCGAACCAATTAATTGATTCGTTTGCATCATCAATAATGTTCACAGAACTGTATATTAAAATGCTTTAATATAAATATATGTAGATAAATATTGATGTTTTTTTTATTTATATGTATTGTTTTTTGGTGCATATACATAAAAATAATTAATTTATTTAGTATTATTTATTTAAAACTATGTGGAAAATATTTCATGGTTATTTTTAACTATAATTTTTTACTGTATTTTACTTTTGGCATCAGTATTATTGTTGTGTCAGTGAGATACTATTATAATTTTGTTCATAGTTTGAATTATTTTACTGAAAAACTGTGAAAAACTTTCCTTGGTTATTTTTAACTATAATTATTACTGTATTTTACTTTTGGTATCAATGTTATTTAGAATCATTGATATATTATCATGGTTTTTATTAATGGTTTGAATTATTTTTTATTTTTATATTTTCCATTTTCGTTTTAATTTTTGTAAAAAATTGTCATTTTTATTTGTTTTTGGTTGTTTGTCATTTTTATTACATTTTTCGTTTTAGTTATTTTAGTACATCAAGTTAAACTAAATGAAAATGTGAAATATTTCCTTGGCAACTAAGTTTTTTAAAATAAAATATATATTTTTTTTAAATAATTTTTTATAAAATATTTTATTTTTTGTTTTTGTTGTTTTAATAAAAATTTTTATTTCAGTTAACTTTTTTCCAAGTAACAAAAGTGTATTTTATAATAACCCTTGTATTAAACATTGGTTAATCATTAAAAAAATTATTGGTTAAAAATGGCTGTTTGGTCACAAACATGGTCAGTCCAGATGAAAACAAAACACCTTTTTATGCAATTTGTCAGTAAATATATCAGTGTTTTTGTATCTATATTGCCCAGCCCTAGTACGCCTCCCGTTTAATGGTTATCCCACAATACCTTGTGTCTTCATGCGTGTTTTTCTTTCCATTGTCGTTCATATGATCTTTTCTGCTTCCTCACAGATCAGGAGAGCTGCTCGGATAACAATGCGGGCTGCACTCACGGCTGCATCCAGGGCCCGTTTGGAGCCCAATGCACGTGTCCTATGGGCTTCCAGCTGAGTAACGACTCAAAGACGTGCGAGGACATCGATGAATGCCATCCTCCGGGCGTCTGCAGTCAGCACTGCTTCAACGAGAGAGGCTCCTTCCGCTGCCACTGTCAGGACGGATACACTCTAGAGGCAGACGGACGCACCTGCAAGGCCTCAGGTTTGTGCTTTGTGATCTCTGACAGTGCTAAGACAGATATTAGTGGAGTGGAGCCACGATCGGACTCCGGAGGCCAGCTGGACCTGCTCAGCTGGGTCTTGTGTAGCCTCTCGGATTACCACAGATAAGATGAATAACATATATACCAGTCCTGAAACTTTCTTATGGGAATAAAGTGGGTGTGTCCACCAAACAAGGGGTTGTTTATGGGCTCTGCTGACAAAGGCCCATTATAAAGATGCTTCAGTGAAAAATGCTGTCATCAAGTATACACCTCGTCTTCTTTCTCAATGATGCTTTGGTAGACTCTTTTTTTTTATACTTCCCTATTGCCTGTCAGATATATCTTGCATAGTTTCTGCTGAGCAGTAGTATTTTTGGATTCATTTCTAGTCCTGCTCTAAGTTATTTGATATATTTTGAGATGTAGTGTACTAAAGTTATAATCACATATACAGAGATCCAAATGTGAAGCACAAAGCATGACTGCCCAGTCAAGGTTGGACACGCTTGACTGGGTATATTTTCTCATCATTGTAGTCTATAGGATTATGAATAGATGATTTGGAGTTTTGTATTATTTTTTCTTTATATTCCTTTATTTAACTAAGGAAATTCATATTGAGACTATGATCTCTTTTCAATAGTCTAATACAAAGGCAACATAAAATAGAGCAGAAGAGAAACCTCATCTCTGGCAAACAAAACGCCACTGTTGTAATAACATAACAGCACCACAAAAACCATACCACAACACCTAACAAGAACAAAAATTAAATACAATAACAAACAAAATATAACAAAAAAATATATCATAATAACCAAGACATCATACAACAAGCAATATATTTTTGTATGCAAAAATCAGTTGTGCATTCTTATGAATTTCATTGCAAAACTAAAATTTAATTCCATTTCGTTAGTAAAATTTTTTTTTATATATTTTGAATATTTATGCAAAATTTTTAGTTTGGGGTCAGTAAGATTTTTTTATAAGAAAAGAATAAGGACACATTAAATTGATTGAAAGTGTCAGTAAATGGTACAAAAGTTTTAAATGTTTTACATTTTAAGTCAATTTTAATTTAAATGCCGTTCTTTTGAACTTTCTGTTTATTTGGCCACCAAATCAGCATATAAGAATTTCATCTAATAGGATCATGTGACAATGAAGTTTGGAACTGAAAATTCAGCTTTTCATCACAGGAATAAATTACGTTTTAAAATATATTAAAATAAAAAGGTTAGTAAAATAATCTAAAAAGTAATATTTTACATTATTCTCTCTTTCTTTCTCAATCTGACAGGATCTCGAGAGGCCTTGCTCTTAGTGGCCAGTCGGAGTCAGATTGTATCAGACGACATCCTCGCACAGCCAAATGTTATTCGGTCTCTGGTGCGTGATGGCCGTAATATTGTGGCAGTGGATTTTGACTCCGTTACGGATCGTATTTACTGGTCTGACACCACCCAGGACAGAATATGGGCTACACAAAATGGGGACTGGCCGCTTTTAAGTGGTGAGTGACAAACGCCACTCAACACCCTCATTTGACCCTCAACATGACCCTCATTTTATTCAAATATCTGTTTTATAACTTCACAGGACAGATCTTTGACGGTGAGTGACTGTCACAGAAGTCTTACGCCGATCGACCTATTCGGCAGAAACCTATACTGGACCACGACTATATTTGAAGTGCGGGGTGTCCGACTGGATGGTCTCACAGAGAGCGGTGCTGATTAATTGACGTGTCCAATCCAAGAGGTCTGGTAGTGGACCACAAAACAAAGTAAGACCAGTGACCAATTAACAAGTATGTAAATGAATTTGAATGTCAGAGGTTGAAAGCGAGCACTTTTTATGTGTTTCAGCACACCTGATGTTTTGGACGGACCTGGGGCAGAAATCCTGCGTATCCAGAGGCCAGCATGGATGAAGTGGGACTACGATCATCAGCAGCAAACTTTATTGGCCCAATGGCTTAACTATTGACTACCCCAACAACCTGCTTTACTTTGCAGACGCTTACCTAGACTTTATCGACTACTGTGATTACGATGGAAAGAACCGAAAACAAGTGTTGGCCAGTGATTTGGTGAGACCTTTTGTTTTATGTTTTCATTTGTTTATGAATATGACATGGGTGATACTGTAGTATTGCAGACTGCAAAAATGATGTTCCTCAGTATTTTTGTCTTGTTTTCTAGTATAAATATCTAAACATTCTAAAATCAAAATACATTTACCTGATCAGTTTTTAAATGAGTTTTAGTTTTGATCCATTTTTCAAAAAACAAGCTGGCTTATTAAAAATTAGATAAGTTTTTGCTGATAACAAGACAAATATCTGCCTGTGGAGTAAGAAAAATACACTTTCTTTCCCATTGAATTACATCTTTTTTTCTTGTTTTAAGCATAAACTCGCTTAATTTTGAAACATTTTCCAGAAAACAAGACTTCCTCTCTTGTCATTTTTTATCAGATGTAAATGTATTTTGATTAAAGAATGTCTAGATATTTGTACTGGAAAACAACACAAAAATACCAAGAAACTCATTTTTGCAATGTAAGCAAATATGACTTTAAAAATGTAATATTTGGGATGGGAACCCAGTAATGATTTACAGTGCAATATGCATTGTAGTAATATTAGGTTTGAGATGTAGTTGCAAGTATATGAATGCAGATGCACAAGGCATTTAATGCAGTGCATATGATGCATTTTAATTTAATGGAAAGAGCTGAGTTGGAAAATAAAGCGATAGCACAACTGGAAATGAATTTCTAGTTAGTCTACATTAGAATGCATTGAAATCTTCTTTTGCTGACATTACTTGCACCTTAATGCATTTTTTTTTCCCCTAGCACACCAAAACTTGCTAGTGCTTTTTCTTTATTCATCATGGTAAATAAAACATCTCTTGTTTCTCAATGAAAAGGTACTGCAACATCTATAATTCTGTTTTTGAGATTTTGTCTATTGGACCGACAAGATCGTCCAGCCGCGTGATCCGGGCCAACAAGTGGCACGGACAGAACCAGGCTGGTGATGCTGTATAATCTGCCCCGCCATGATTGATGGCACTTGTCCCCTACCCAGACAGCCTGCTGGGTACATCACTGATCCCTGGAAAACCTGGGCGCTGCCCTGGAGAAAAGCTATTCAGTGAACAGGATTAAATGCAGCCATTTCAGACCAAAAAAGCATTTCTGGAAGTCACTCTGATAAGAAAAAATGTTTGAAGGTGTGAACATGTGGCTTTAGTAATACCAACAAAAGAAGATCTTTATATGCTGAAAAAATGTGTAGTGTGCTTACAATTACCATATAATCTACTTCTGATCTTACAAATATATGTGACCTGAGACTACAAAATCAGTCTTAAGTCAGCAAGTTGGTGCATATTAGCCAAAATACATTGTATGGTCAAATTAATGATTTTCTTTTATTATCAAAATCATTTCATTATTAAGTAAAGATCATGTTCATGAATTTTGTAAGTTTCTACTACAATATATCAAAACTTAATTTCTACGTTAAATATGCATTACTAGAGCGCTTCATTTGGACAACTTTAAAGGTGATTTTCTCAATATTTTGATTTTTTTGCACCCTCAGACTCCAGATTTTCAAATAGTTGTATCTCGGCCAAAGATTGTCCTATCCTAACAAATCATACATCAATGGAAAGCTTATTTATTCAGCTTTCAGATGATGTATAAATCTCAATTTTGAAAAATTGACACTTATGACTGGTTTTGTGGTCCAGGGTCACATATATTTTTAAAAACTGTGCTTGCAGATTATATTAATGATATAACAGGCCACTATGATGGCTGTTTCTTAACACACTTTTAAAAAGTGCACTTTGTAATAACATCAAATGAAAATTTACCTTAAAGTACGCCATCATCATGTTTTAATAATCTGTTGTTATGCTTTGAAGAAGTACTTATTTTGATATGTTGACTATCATACTAAAACACATATACATTATCATGATTTTAACTGTAGTGTGTTGAAGAAAATGTTACATTTATTAAATCGCAACTTTTACATGGCGTGCAAGTTTCAATAGAAATGACGTTAAAGTCTATTTCAGTTTACCATAAATGCTTGTCAGTACACTTTAACATTCTTTAAAGACAGTAGAATTATGAAATTACATATAAAGATAAACTTAAGTCCTACTTAAGCGGGTCGAAAAAAAGCACTTTGAAGTTTATCCAATAGCATTTATTATAAATTTAAACTAGAATGAATTTTCATTTAATAGCAATTATACAATTAAGTGTCCAAAAACATTACATTAAATTCACACTTAAGTATTTTCTTTTACAGTATATATACTTTTTTAAAAAGTATGGTAAAGTGTGTTTTTTTTCCCCAATGCTTCAAAGGCAAAGTTCTATTTAGTTTTTCTGAAGTTCATTTGTATGGCACTTTTCAGAATATACTGTATGTAGTTTCAAATGAACCTGTTAGGCAGCGAATACAGCTTATATTCATAATGATCACAATGCATAATACATAAAAATGATTACAATCCTAAAGTCAATGGTTATTTTGAATGGATTTAGTGGTTCAATGGCTGAAATAAGCTAAATGGCTGAAAAAAGGAAATAGAGTCAATATTGATTTCATGTTGATTTTAGAGTTTTGATGTGTTTTTTTTCTGCAGGTTATAACCCCTGTGACCCCCGTTCGAGCCCCTGCACTCACATCTGTCTCCTGTCAGCGATCGGTCCCAGGTTCTACTCCTGTGCCTGTCCGTCTGGATGGACTCTCGCCGCTGACCAGTTCACATGTGCTAGAGGTACGAGATGCATCAATTAATATGTTTTTTTAGATATCTAGAGAGCAAAGTTTCCCATGGATAAGTTTTCCTGTAGCTGAAACAGTAGAGCATTATGTTAGCAACACAAAGGTATAACTGGTAGAATGTAAAAGTGTACCTTGAATGCAATGCAAGTCGCTTTTGATAAAAGTGTCTGCCAAATGCATAAATGTAATTGTAAATCGAATAAATAGCAATTAATGATAGCCAATGATAATGCAATAATTAGTTGTATTTGCAACTTTACATAAAAAAACGAAATTCCCTAAGAAATCGGCACTTAAACTGGCACAGTTATCGGTTGATATGGATTGCTGCATGAATGAGTGAAAAACCTGGAAGTGATTTAGCATTTTTGCACTTTTGGTTCAATTGTACCAAAGTCAATAGTTATTTTGAATGGGTTTTTGGTTAAATACTTGAAATAAGGTCTGCGATTAACACAAGCTGAAGCTTTTATTCTACAACATAAACTACATTAGTAATGTCTCATTTGTGATATTTTAAAGCTTTTATGTATATTGAAAAAGGTGGCTTAGTGACTACAGAGGTTATTGGGGAAATTAAACGGCATCACACCAAACTAGTCTGCTTTTACAGCTCCACTGTTTTTATAATCATGCTTTTGCAAACTATTCCAAATCATACTTTTAAATAAAGATCGAAAGCGTTGTCAGGAGCTTAATGGTGGTGACATTAGTCATGTGACCAAGATGTTGTTAATTTGTGTAACTTTAGCTTTTTGCTTCTGGTTGTTGTATTTAGGCTGTAAAATTCAATTTCAATTTCAATTTAAAATTGAAAACGTTGTGTTCATTTGTGAAGATTATCTTAATGAACAAAACATGTAATAATCATAGACTTTTGTTGATCATTGGCCAAAAGTAAGTGGAAAAATC
Source organism: Tor tambroides (assembly GCA_021397915.2). NCBI lineage: Eukaryota > Metazoa > Chordata > Actinopteri > Cypriniformes > Cyprinidae > Tor > Tor tambroides. Next base: position 13,162 of record JAFVLL020003396.1, on the reverse strand, counting down.
ATATTGGGTTTTTGTCGCGTGAAAGAGCTTGTTGCAAAATGTTAAATGCTAAATGTATATAAATGCTTGATGCTAAATGTATGAGTTTAACAGTTTATTCCTGCTTGTGGCTGTTTTGAATGAATAATGCATGTGTCTATGTGTTTAACGCTGGGCTCTGTCCATTTAATCTACTTCATAGTGAATGAATGAAGCAGTCTTCTGTTAAAATTGGATATAGATTTCAGGGGAATGAAAACTTGTCAACAGCAACCCATTTTCGATTTACTTAGTAAGCTTCTTTGCAGAGGCAAACATTTACTATTATAAAAGGCCTTAGCTCAGCTGCCGGTAACGGATGAAAGCGCGCAAGAGGCCTTTAGTCTTAAGAAGCCCTTAACATTCTCTTAGGGCAAACTCTCAACCTCGCTCAGGTTTCAGTCTTTGTTAGCGCTGTCAAGTGCATTCTTCCATGAGAGTTTAACAATTAATCCAGACAAATGGTGATTGAATGGGCTGTTTATCGCAATCAGCTGTGCTGACACGGCGATGTTTACTCTGCAAGGTCTTTTTCACCAGTCCCTCATATCTGCAGGACTAAATGCAATGAGATGTTACCTAATTCTGGGAATCCATTGTGAAAAAGAAGCGTGCTTAATTGTATTGAATGGGTACTTGTAGTATACTTCAAATCTTAAAAGTAAAAAACAAAACTTAAAAAACAAACTTGCAGATAATACATCAAATATTGCTATAAAAAGCTAGTTGTGTAGTGCAAAACTCTGTATTTTTGTCGTGTTTTTTAATACAAATATCTAAATATTCTAAAATCAAGATACATTTACTTGAGAAGCAAAATGACATTAAATCTTGTTTTCTGAAAAAACATCCAAATTAAGTGAATTTATGTTTAAAACTAGTAAAAATATCTGCCGATGGGGTAAGAAAAATGAAGTTAATTCAAAGGGAAAACAAGATTATTTTTTTCTTAGCCCACTGACAGATATTTTATCTCATTTTAAGCATAAATTGATTTAATTTTGATAGATTTTTTCAGAAAACAAGGCTTAATATCCTAAGTAATTTGCATCTGAAGTAAATGTATCGTAATTGAAGAACATTAAGATATACGGACTAGAAATCAAGACAAGAGAACGTAAGAAATGACTTTAATTACTATGTTTCTTAACACATTTTTAAAAAGTGCACTTTGTAATAATGTCAAATTAAAGGTTTTACCTTAAAGTACATTTTAAATCATTATCTTTTAATATGTTGTTATTTTGATGATAAAGCATACGTAAAGTACTTTTTAAGTGTACTGTTTAACTTTTTATCTGTAGTGTGATATTATTATATAAGTTATTATATGTTAATATATTTTAAATGTACTAAATTGCAGCTTCGTCATTACAAATGTGCGATTACAAATATATTTAAAACAAGTTTCAGTAGAAATAAATTTATAAAGTATATTTTAGTTAATATAATAGCTTGTCTGTAGATTCTGCAGTACACTTTGACCGTATTTCAAAGATCATTTCAAAGTCATTTCGAAATGACATACAGTATTATGATGTACTTAAGTCCTGGGTCAAAAAAAGGTTTGGCTAACTGCATTTAATATAAATTTATGAACTATCATTCATTTTCATTTAATTGCACTTAACGTGCACTTAAGTATCCAAGAACATTACAGTACATTCAGTTTGCACTTAAGTATATTATTTTAAGGTACATTATTTCTTTAATAAGTGCTCTTTTTAAAAGTATGCTGAAGTGTACTTCTTTTTCACAAGGGATGATAGGCATCTGTGAACTTGCTGTTCACCCAAAAAAATGAAATTGTTTGGTTGAAAAGAAGATGTGTCGCACTGCTGAAAACCCCATTGTTATGATTTTTATGAATACCATATGAATTATGGTTGTTGACTTTACAGTTGAGGATCCATTCCTGGTGGTGGTGAGAGACAGCATTATTTATGGCATCCCGCTCAACCCCAACGACAAGAGCAATGATGCCATGGTGCCGGTCGCTGGGCTGCTGAATGGATATGACGTCGACTTTGATGATGCTGAGCAGATGATCTACTGGGTGGAACATCCGGTAAATCACATAAACACTTTCTATCCTATCTCAAATGAGTTGTATCATTAATTTTAACTAGTTAACAGGTGTTTTAAATGCTAAAATTTGGATTTGGTCAATTACAGTAAATGCATCTTATTTATCTGCACAGGGGGAGATTCATCGTGTGAAGTCAGATGGTACCAACAGAACTGAGTTTGCACCAGCAGCCATCCTGGGTTCTCCGGTCGGACTGGCTCTGGACTGGATGTCTCAGAACCTGTACTACTCCAACCCTGCATCACAGTCTATAGAGGTTGGCAAGACTTTAGATCTCATTCTCTGCGTCATAGTTCGTTCTTGTCAGGGCTAAAGACTACTTCTACCTACTGAAGATGGCTAAAGAATAGTTTGACCACACCGATTTTATCAATGTTAAAAACTAGTTCGGTTCTTGTAGTGTGTTAGAAGCAGTGTTGTTATCATTAACTAAAAATAAAACTATTTTGAAAAATTGTCAATTGAAATAAAGCTGAAATAAAATAAAATATAAATAGTAGATAAATAACTTAAATTTAAAAACATAAAAAAGAGAAATGTTGCCTTGGCATAATAAGTGAAATAAATAAGTTTAAGTTGAAGCACTAAAATTGTTCAAACTAAAACTGAAATAAAAATAAACTGAAGCTAAATAGAAATATAAAAAGTTAATAAAAACCATATTGTCAAAAGCGTATTACTAAAACAAACTAAAATTAAAATGAAAACTGAGAATAAAATAATAAAAAATATGTAAAAAATAACACTAGATACGAGAAGAGGCAAGTTAAAAATTATGCTTTCAATGAAAATTATTGTTTGCACACAAAAATACATAAATGTAATACCTATCTCAGATAAGAAAATTACTGTAAACTGTCAGCTTGTCTCAAGTAAATGTAAACAGGGGAAACAAAAATATATATGATAGATGTCAAAATGTTAAACCTGTGCATTTGGCTTCAATTACTGAATGTTTACTTCAATACTTGATACTGCTACCAAATGAAACTTTTTTTTATGAACATTGAACATTTAGATTTTTAAATTTTTTTTAAATATTTAACATGTTAAACAGCATATTAGTTTCATTGTAAAGATAATTGTGAATTTTCAGTGGTACTATTATTGTGACAAACCCAATCTGATCTTTTTTTCAGGTTCTGAGGCTAAAAGGAGAAATTCAGTACAGAAAGACTCTCATCACCAACAACGGCTCACCTACTGGTGCAGGAGCTCCTGTTGGCATTGCGGTGGATCCGGCACGTGGGTAAGTCCAGATAAGCAGAAGTCTGGCATTAACCCTGATCCCCAAATTCAACAAGCTCCAGCTGATTTAATGTCATCTGCCAGGTCTGAACTGCCTGAGCACACTAAACAACAGTCAACATAAAGCACACATAGTCATGATCAGTCCTTAGAATATAAGTACTTGTAGAAGCATGAAATTGCTGTATTTGTATACAAACACAGAGGCAAAAGAGCAGTATTTCCTATATGTTATGGTTTTGCATACAGTATATGATGCGCTTCTGTTTAGTGATGTTCTGCCTTTGTTTTAGAAAGATGTACTGGACAGATCAGGGAACAGAGAGCGGGATCCCGGCCAAGGTCGCATCTGCAGATATGGACGGCTCCAACGCGGCCATCCTCTTCACCCATAATCTGGAACATGTGGAGTTCATAACCATAGACATCAGAGAGAACAAGCTCTACTGGGCCGTTACAGGAACTGGCGTGGTATGGCAGTCAGAAACATTCATGTAGAAAAATATATCTTATGTTCACCAAAGCTGAGTTTATTTGGTCAAAAATACAGTAAAAACAGTAATATTGTGAAATAGTAATACAATTTTTGAAATAGCTGTTTTCTATTTTAACATATTTTAAAATGTAATTTATTCCTGTGATCAAAGCTGAATTTTCACTACTTCATTACTTCAGTCTTCAGTGTCACATGATCCTTCAGAAATCATTCTAATATGTGACCCTGGACCACAAAACCAGTCTTAAGTCGCTGGGGTATATATGTAGCAGTAGCCAAAAATACATTGTGTGGGTCAAAATGATCGATTTTTCTTTTATGCCAAAAATCATTAGGATATTAAGTAAAGATCATATTCCATGAAGATATTTAGTAAATTTCTTACCATAAATATATCAAAACTTCATTTTTGATTAGTAATATGCATTGCTAAGAACTTCATTTGGACAACTTTAAAGGCGATTTTCTCAATATTTAGAGTTTTTTGCACCCTCAGATTCCAGATATTCAAATAGTTGTATCTCAGCCAAATATTGTCCTATCCTAACAAACCATACATCAATGGAAAGCTTATTTATTCAGCTCTCATGTGATGTATAAATCTCAGTTTTGAAAAATTGACACTTATGACTGGTTTTGTGGTCCAGGGTCATATATGCTGATTTGGAAGTTCAAAAGAATAGCTCTTATTTGAAATAGAAATCTTTTGTAACATTCTAAATGTTTTTCCCCACTTTTTGATGAATCCCCACAGAGTATTATTTCCTGTAATAGTGTATTTATATATATACATTTATTTATTTATTTTTGCATCCACCTTTATAGAACCCGTATTGTCATCATTTATTGTAATGGGTGTCATGTTTTGACACCCATTACAATTAAAATGAATTGATATTTAACTGATTTAACAGAATAACTCAAATTCTTTAACTGTTTCCTCCATGTTTCAGATCGAGCGAGGTGATCCCGATGGATCAAACCGCGTCACTATGGTGAATGGACTGTCCCATCCGTGGGGTGTGGCCGTATACGACTCCTACCTGTACTTCACAGATCGAGACTTTGAGGTGATTGAACGCGTCGACAAAGCCACGGGACTCAACCGGGTCGTAATGCGGGATAACGTGGCCGGTCTCAGAGTACTCAAAGTACACTACAGAGACTGTAAGTAAAATAAATACTAGGAAAATAAATGCTTGTATCATAATGGCTCTGTTCCAAAACCTAGTAAGCTTCCTTGTTGCTTACTACCTACATAGGCTGCATCTTTCTGAAATTGAATAAAAAAACAATATTAAAGTCTGTAGACAGGCAGTAACTCCATGCAACATACAAACAGCTCCTCCTACACAATAATTGATTTCAGTGGAGTTTGGTGTTAGCATATTGCTAAGCTAACAACATGAATTCTAATAAGCAAAAAACTTAATATCATACAGAAATACTGGGTAAAATAGTCAGTTTTTAATTTCAATTCAGTTTATAGTACTTTTTTTACATACAATATTGGCAAATTATACAGAAAACAAGTAATGACAAGAAAAAAAGTACAATATGACAATAATAAACTAAAATAAAATAAGCTGCTAAGTAATTATTAAAAATAAGATGAAAAATAAGTATACTATATGATATAAAATATACATTTATCAAAACATATTACAGCTTTATACAGTGTTAGCATGTTGTTAAACTAACAATATGAAATTAATAAACAAAACTACACATTACACACAAATGTTTGGTAAAATAGTATATTTTAATTCATTTCAATTCAATTTAAAATACTTTATTGGCATGATTTTTTTTCATTATTGCCAAATACACAGAAAGCAAGTAATGACAAGAAAAAATATATACAATATGACAGTAACAAACAACAGTTTAAAAAATGTATTAGTAATGAATAAAAATAAGATTAAAAACAATAAATATATGTAATATAAAACAATTTATCAAGACATAATACAGCTTTATAAAGTGTTAGCATGTTGCTAAGCTTACAGTATGACATCTAATAAACATAAAGCTACACCTCACACAAATGTTGGGTAAAATTGTCAATTTTAATTCATTTCAATGAAAGATGCTTAATTTGCATGATTTTGCATGAACATAGAATATTGACAAAATATACAGAAAGATTTTTACAGCTTTTAAAAATTATTTGAAAATAAGTCATGAATAATATATATATATATATATATATATATATATATATATATTTATTTATTTATTAATCATGACAGCTGTTGATTTCTGAGGGTGTGCATCTGAAAAACTGTATTGCTGCGATTGTACCTCAAAGTGCTGCTTATGTAAGAATCTCAGTGCCGTTTATTAAACATTTATCTCAGATTCCTTCTATGGTTGACGTAGGGTGGTCTTTTCTGGAAGTCATCATAACCTTGATGGCCGTGTAGCAATTACCAGAGAGGGATGAATGACTTTCAATAGGATATCAGTTTACCAATTAGTTCCCCTCTGCCTCAGGGGGACACTCAGCTTTATGTGGAGAAGAATCAGTGTCCCTTTGTTCGGGGTTCAGTGTACATGTTCATTCGCCGGGGCTGTGAACGCCATCTATTGTATAAGTCCTTCCAGTAAGATCTGGAAGTGCTAGCAAAGCAGAGTCTCAATATATCAGTACTGCTCCACACTGATATACACCAGGAATGTGTATACATTACCAGAATAGACAGATATGAGTCAGTATCATGTACTCTTACGGTTACCTGTTTGCAGTATTAAATATCTATTTCTCATCTCATCTATTTCATCTATCTCTTTCTGTCTATCTCCCTATAGCCTCAGCAGGATCGTCTAACGGTTGCAGTAATAATGTGGGGACGTGTGAGCAGTTATGTCTGCCTCGTCCTGGTGGGCTGTTCAGCTGTGCCTGTGCAACTGGGTTCAAACTCAACGCTGATAACAGAACCTGTTCTCCATACCAGTCCTATGTGGTGATCTCCATGCTCACTGCCATCAAGGGCTTCAGTCTGGAGGGAGCGGATCACTCGGAGTCTATGGTGCCTGTGGCAGGCAGAGGTGGGGTTCAGTAGGACTGGGTGGTATAGAAAAAAATACTATTATGTCAAATAATACAATTTATTTAATTAATATAATATAATAATGATATATGATATAATTGCAATATATTTATGTATTAAATATGTTTCATATTTTATATAGTAGTTTTTATTAAAAATAAAAAAAGTTAAAAACTAAAATTATTTATAATTTGTACATATAAGTTGTGTATAAAAATGATTTTATTTACTGTTTGTTTAAATGTATGTTTAGTTATATATTATTTCCAAATTATTTATATATTTTTATTTTATTCTTTTGTGTGACATTTATTCTTTCATCTTATGAATAATAAATAAAAAAATATTTTTTATTATTTTGTAATAAGAAGGAATAATTATATTTTTTTATTATTTAGAATATATATATATATATATATATATATATTAAATACTATATGATTTTTTTTATAGTATTCTAATATATTGAAGTGGACTGTTTGAACTGACTCACAGAAATAAATCAAACTTAGCAACTCTGTCATTTTTGTTATTGATTTTTAAGTTGCTATGAAAGCTTTACAGCCAAATAAAAAGCTCTTTTGTATAGTTTTACTAATATATTGTGAATAATGTGTATAATGAGAAATGCATGGTATAACAGAGAAAAAAAGAACGTTATTGCACTACAACACTTTGTGCTTGTGTGTGTCTGTGTGTGTCCTGTAGGCCGCAATGCTCTTCATGTAGACGTGCACATGCCTTCCGGTTTCATTTACTGGTGTGACTTCAGCAGCACTGTGGCGTCTCAGAACGGAATTCGCAGGATCAAACCGGATGGATCTGGATTCCACAGCATTGTCACCTCTGGAATCGGACGTAATGGCATAAGAGGCATTGCTGTAGACTGGGCCGCAGGTGAGGGGTTTTATGCTGAAATCAGATTTGGTAACTTCGTTTGACTCTGGTCATGCAGTACAATTGTGACATTCTGATTGAAACGAATTTGGTCACTTTCTAAAACATGAAGTACTTCCAAAGGAATGTGAAGGCTGATGCCAAGTACCTCAGATACACTGGACTCATGGAGTGTTACGTGAGGAACGTTCTAGAGCAGCTTTAGAGGTCAGATTGGTGACAGCCTTACATAAACATTAACTCACATCAGTAGAAGAACAGACAGGTGGTGTTGAAGAAGATTAAAGGTTAACATATGACAGAAAAGAGGCTCAGTTGGTTCAGGCTTCAGTGACCCAAGGCTTGTTAAACATACACTTTTGACCTGAATATGTGAATAAACAAGGCTGCCAAAGTTAACCTAATTTGCATTTACCTAATCTGACGTTATAGTTATATTATTGTCTCAATAAATCTCAATATATATACACTACCATTTAAAAGTCTCTTTTGCTCACCAGAACTGTGCAAAATAAATGTTTTCTATTTGAATATATTTAATTTATTCCTGTGATCAAAGCTGAATTTTCGGCATCATTACTCCAGTCTTCAGTGTCACATTATCCTTCAGAAATCATTCTAATATACTGATTTGCTGCTTAAGAAACATTTCTTATTGTTATCAGTGTTGAAATCAGTTGTGCTGCTTAATATATTTGTGGAAAACATGATACATTGTTTTTTTTTCATTATTCTTTGATGAATAGAAAGTTCAAAAGAACAGTATTTATTTGAAATAGAAATCTTTTGAAATCATTATAAATGTCTGTACTGCCCAATTTTGATGAATGTAATGCATCATTATGGCATGAAAGGATTAATTTCTTCCAAAAAACAAACAAACAAGCAAGCAAACAAACAAATATACAATTTTTAAGATTCTTTGATAGATAGAAAGTTCAAAAGAACAGTATTTATTTGAAATAGAAATCTTTTGAAGTCTGTACTGCCCAATTTTGATGAATGTAATGCATCATTACTGCATAAAAGTATCAGTTTCTTTCAAAAACAAACAAACAAATATATAATTTCACAAATATATTGGGTATGACCACAGAATGTTGCAATGGACCAATCAGAATGAAGCATTCCATAGTGATTTATTTATTTATTTATTTATTTGTTTATATATACTTTATATATGTTTTACTTAACCATGACTAAAAATGGGCTTTGATTTTGTGTAAAACAAAACAAATCTGCTTATGATTCGTTGCACATATTGTTCTTTTTTGTCACCTTTTTTGTTCTTTTTTTGTTACTCTATAACAACATTCATAATGGACAATAATGCAACTCTCATGCACTCTCTTTCACTAATGGTGCAAGAGGCTGAAAAAGCATAGATATCCATCTAGTGCATGTATACATAGACAAACAAAGTGTTTGTTCCTTAATCTCTCAAAGCAACATTGAGTGTCTGAGTTTCTCAGATTCTTTGCAACTCCTCTGATGTTTCTTGTCTTTGCCTTTCCACAGGAAACCTCTATTTCACCAATGCCTTCTTGACCGAGACATACATTGAAGTGATTTGCCTCAATACCACGTTCCGTCGTGTCCTTCTCAAGACCCAAGTAGACATGCCTCGTCATATAGTGGTGGACCCCATGAACAGATACCTCTTCTGGGCCGACTACGGACAGACCCCCAAAATCGAGCGAGCTTTTCTAGACGGTTCCAACCGGACGGTGCTGGTTTCCTCAGGCATCGTCACCCCCAGAGGCCTGGCTTTGGACTACAGAGACGGATACATCTACTGGGTGGACGATTCCCTGGACATGATCGCAAGAGTCCGGCCTGAGGGGGGCGAAACGGAGGTCGTACGGTATGGCAGTCGCTATCCGACTCCGTATGGCGTCACTGTTTTTGAGGGGAATGTAATCTGGGTGGACAGAAACCTGAAGAAAGTCTTTCAAGCAAGCAAACAGCCAGGCGCAACCGACCAGCCAGTTGTGATCCGAGACAACATCAACATGCTGCGGGACGTCACGATTTTCGACCGGAGAATGCAGCCAAGTTCGGCCCATGAGCTCAATAACAACCCCTGCTTGGAGTCGAACGGCGGCTGTGCTCACTTCTGCTTCGCCATCCGAGGATCTCAGACGAGGAAGTGTTCGTGCGCCTTTGGGAATCTGGCCGCGGATACCAGCAGCTGTGTGGTATCCAGGGATGACTACCTTATCTATACGACCGAAAGCACCGTACGATCCCTGCGGCTGGATCCAGAGGATCATTCGCTGCCCTTTCCTGTGGTTAATGTGCCCCGGACTTCGGTAGCCCTTGATTTCGACCGGTTGGACGGCAGGATCTATTTCACCCAGAGCTCAGGAGCGGGCCAGAGCAAGATTAGCTTCATTACTTTGGCTTCACCTACCTCTCCTGCGACAGAGGTGGCCTCAGGTGAGCAGCTGATTTAAACTCCTAATGCACCCTGACACTGCAGGTTTAGCTAGAAATGGAAAGTTCATTAAGGCAATCTTTGAATGTTGACTTGACAAAGTATCTCGTGTGACATTTAAAGAGGTTAGTTTGCAGACTGGAGGTTATGTACCATATAAGCCCATTTGTTCTTTTATTGTGAAATATAGAAAAGAAAGAAAGCATGAGAGTTATTTGTTTCTCAGGCAGAAAACTCACAAGTTTGTTAGTGCCATTATACATTTTAATTTGAGCAGATCAAATGTTCAGTTCTGGAGTTATTTAGGATTATGTCTGCTGTCTAAGAGTCACTGTAAAATATGTGCAAAAGCTGTTTGATAATATAATATAATAATCAGTGCTGGATAGTAACTGATTACATGTAATCTGGACTATGTAATCAGATTCCAAAAATTAAGTACTTGTAATTATATTATATTACATTTTAAAATTCTCATAATCTCATTACAGTTACTTTTTTATAGATTATATGACTACATATTATTCACACAATGGCAGTAAATTATTCATTATTTGATTCATCTACTGTATTTTGAATTATTTTTTTGGTTCTTTCTTGAAATTTTCCTTTCTAAAATGTTTACCTCTTTTATTTCTCTTTTAGTTTGGGAAACTCATAATGATCCAATAACAAAGAATGGAATATATTTTCAGTCAAAAGTAATCAGAATACATTACCTAATATGTGTAGTCTAATAGATTATGCTACAAACTATAATTTCCATCCTGTAATTTGTAATCAGTAACAGACTACAATTTGTAAGTAATCTATCCAGCACTGAATATAATATAATATAATAAACCTGAAGATTGTTCTGTAACATGCAACGTGGTCTTTCTTTTGGTGTATTTGAAAAGATGGGTTGCATGAGTGTCTTCAGCAAGCACACAACACTGCCTGAATGATGCACACACAGGAAAATACAGTACAAAATATAATGATAAAAACTCTTGATATCCACATAAATAGTTAGCAAAAATGAGATTTCAAGGGATAGTTCATAATTCTGTCATCTTTTACTCCACCTCATGTTGTTTCAGACCTGTATGAGTTTCTTTCTTCTGTTAAGCACAAAAGAAGATGTTTTGAAGAAAGTTGGTAACCGAACATCTGAGTTTCTGAGTACCTAAGGCTGTTGCTAAACAATTATTAAAGTATTCTGGGTGGCTCCAAGGCAGTAGACAGGTTTTTGCTACTTATAATGTTTTATATCTTTGTTTTTCTGAACATTGTCTTCTCTGTGGAGATCTGGGAGCTCCTGATGGCATCGCCTATGACTGGATCAATAGGAGGATCTATTACAGCGACTACATAAACCAGAGCATCAGCTCCATGGCAGTGGATGGGTCTCAGAGGACTGTTGTAGCTCAGGTGCCCAGACCCAGAGCCATCATGCTGGATCCATGTAGAGGGTGAGTCTCTCATTCAGCTAGACCAGTGGTTCTCAGACTTTTTTGGTTGTGCCCCCCTTTAAACCTATAAAAAAATCTGGTGCCCCCCCCTTCCCACCTCAAGCTAACAAAAAATTTCACTTAACATTATGAAAAAATTAATGCTTTTTTTATTTAAAATACGTACAGGGGGAAAAAAATGCATCACTTGAAACATTGAAAAATAACAGAGTGAATAACTGTTATTATTATTCTCTCTGTTATTTATTTATTTTTATTTTTATTGATTTATTTATTTATTTTTGTGGGTTTCATGCTATCCGCTAAGGAAAGGGGAAGGGGGGAAGTGGTGTGTGGCCAAGTATGGTGACCCATACTCGGAATTTGTCCTCTGCATTTAACCCATCCAAGTGCATGCACACAGTAGTGAACACACACCCGGAGCAGTGGGCAGCCAATGCTGCGGCGCCCGGGGAAGGTATAGGACACACAGACAGAGGCCTTTCCTCCTCACCAACGAAATTAATACCGTGTCTACACCGGACGTGAGCGGAAAAATAATAAGTGATGCTGTCTACACACTGGATACGGCACGACACGACACAACAAATCCCTGACATTAAACTGATGCCTTGTTCTATATATGATGTACTGACACAAAGTTAAAATGATTTGCAACGGTCGCTTTGTCGCATCCAGTGTAGAGCTGTTGCGGCGTGAGCTGCGCGACGCGACAGTGAGTAAAGCCGAGAGCAAGAACGCGTATGCCCCGTTATATTTTCTGCATTTAGCTTTTGAATGAAAAGCACCTGCCTGAGTCTGTGCGATTTCGTCTATGGCTTTTCTCTTCCCTTTCACAAACCGATCCATCTCCCATTCTAAGTTACGTCCTTTGGCTGTTTGATGTTTTATTTCTTTTCTTTTTCTGGTGATGGCCCACGCCCCCCCTGCAGTACTCGTTTCGCCCCCCCTGGCGGGTGCGCCCCACACTTTGAGAACCACTGAGCTAGACTGTGATTTAGATGTTTAATGAGGCATTTTATCATCTAATTTACATGCATTTCTCTCTATGTATCCGGTCAGGTATATGTACTGGACCGACTGGGGAACCAATGCAAAGATAGAGAGAGCAACTCTGGGAGGAAACTTCAGGACTGAGATCGTCAACACTAGTCTGGTTTGGCCAAATGGTCTGACTCTGGATTATGATGATCAGCGCCTATACTGGGCAGATGCCAGCTTGTAAGATTTCATCTTTTGATTTTATATATATTCATAATATTATAGTTAATTGAATTTAATAATATACCTTTAATAATAAAAATAATAATAATTTAATAATCAGTTCAATTGTTTGATAATTTATAATTAATTAAATATGTGTTATATAATATTTACATATATTTACATTTACATTTACATTTAGTTATTTAGCAGACGCTTTTATCCAAAGCGACTTACAAAAGAGGACAATAGAAGCAATCAAAATCA
>JAFVLL020003395.1:0-72747 GCA_021397915.2 Tor tambroides | reverse complement strand
GTTTTTTTTTTTTTTTTTTTTTTTTTTCCCAGTTCTGACCGGCTGCTAATTGCTGTGGCTTCTGGCTAACATTGAACTGCAGATGAAGGCTAAAAGGCTAAGCAGATAATTAGCCAAGTTTAATTGGCACAAAAGGCAGACCAATGCTTACTCATACACAAGGTCAGTGGGTGATTATTTGCGGATGGATGACAGACATTAGCCAGTGCAGCTTTAACCATTATCCATCAGACTGAGTGTGCCACCTTATGGTATATCAGACATTTACATATTTAGCTGTAAAGGTGAACTTGGTTTTCTTTGAAGAAAACATGTTGAGAAATATATTAATTATTGCACCCAGTGAACCGCTCTTCGACTTCTGCACACCTGTGAACTTAGATAAGATATTTCCTTTGCCTGACATTTACCATTCTAGGTCACATGGCATAAGATTTCCATAAATGTTGGAATAAATGTTACAATCAACCTGTTAGACAATAGGATTGCATGAACATTTCTTAAAGGAATAGTTCCACCAAATATATTTCATTAAAAAATAAAAAGCTGTGTGTTTGTAATAAACATCCATGTTTGTAATAAACAGACATCTTGTGACATTTTCATGTCACAAGATGTGAGTTGATAGACTGGAGTTGTGTGGGTTACTTGTGGACTATTGTGATGTTTTTATCAGCTTTTTGGACTCTCATTCTGACGGCACCCATTCACTGAAGAAGATCCATTAGTGATGTAACGCAAAATTTCTCCAAATCTGTTCCGATGAAAAAACAAACTCATCTTTAATGGCCCGAGGGTGAGTATATTCTTAGCAAATTTTAATTTAGGTGAACTAAGAACTACTCCTTTTCTGTGTGATGTGTGAAAGAGCTTCTTTTTAGCGCACTAGATTCAATTTAAAAAACTTTTTGTGATAGATACTTCATGGCATTTAAATTCACTTTTGCAAGATCTTTGTTCTCATTTTGCAGGAAGAAAATGAAATTGAACTCCACCCTGCCACAGAGCTGCGGTCAGTCCGCTCCAGTTAGTCTGACCAGCATCCAGAGCCCAAGGTCCATCTGCAGTGCATGACAAGGTCTTAATTAAAGTGTCATTTGAAAGCAGAGGAACAATGGGCAGGCAGTGATCAGGTCATTCTGAGCGTTAATGGAAATTAAGACCATGAAAGGCTCAAGGACACAAGATGAGGAGAAATGGACATTACCAGTCATGTATGCAAAGAAAAGACAGAGAGGGCAGAGAAGGACAGGAAATTGGAAAGAGAAGGGGAGGAGAGATGGGACATGAGATGAGATGAGGAGAGAGGGTTTTGAGAAAGGTGAACTGTTAGAGGTTTGTGTATACATGGAATCATTTTTTGTAAAAGACCTCTGTTCTGGAATCTTGTAATGATAAATCTGACCTGAGAAAACATTCACTTCCAAACTAGTAGCTAAACACGTTATTTCTTTTTAAAATTTATTTATTTATTTATTTACTCAAACCTTTGCACTAAAACTGTCAATAGATGTCCAGGCTACACCATTTCATCCCAAAATTGAGAGAAAAGAAAAAAGAAATTATGCTGCATAAAATATATCCCCTTTTAGCATTTTTGGACTTTTTTCCCCAAGGAAGTTATGCATATTTGAACCCCCCTCCACCAATGATTATATATTATTATATGTTATATTTTATTATATTTAAATTATTATATTATATATTATATTATATTATTTAAATGAATATAAGTATAACTATTATAATTATATATATGTATACTATTATATAATATTATATTATATATGTATATTATTATATAATTGTGTACAATTGTAGGTAATGTAGGTAACACACACACACACACACACACACACACACACATATATACTAACAGCACACCACAGCAAATTATTGAAGTAAACAAATATAAAGTAAATATATATGTGCATGCAGGATAAGATTTGAGATGCCGTCAACAGACAGGCCAAAAAAAAAAAAGAAACTGCTCTGTTCCTGGTGGGTTCTATTACTTTAATAATAAGCGACTTAGAAACGTACATGACCTTTCCGATCAAAGCGTAACACTGTATCTCTCTGTCCTGCCCTTTATCTTTTACTCTCTAACTGATTCCCCACCCGCTGTCTCTCATGCACACACACACATCAGCAACATTAATCAAGTCTTTGCCCACGGCCAGTCTGCTCTGCAGGTGCGTTAGAAGAATGTTTCACCTATAGCTATTTGACGTTAATAGTCTTGTATGTTTCCTGCAGGATGGGAGCGATGGATGGAAGGATGAGGAGAGAGAGGGAAGGACAAGGAGAGAGAAAAAAGATGGAATATGTGAAATGGTGGCAAATACCTAGGTGATTAGCTGTACATAGTTGTCTCCAGGGCAACAGGCTCTGTGATGTGCCCAAGGTGGAAGCTCTCATGGTCTGCCTGACACTCTTCAGCCAGTAGACAGGGCCCTCAGGCCGTGAACAGCAGGGCAGCTCAGATCTTCAGAAGAGGTGGATGGAGGTTGCTGGAATGGGGCTGAAATGAGAGAGCAAGTGGGAGAAAGAGAGACATGGCTTCATTTAGACAGGACAGAGCAAAGTGAGCATTATTCATGAGAGTGACAGAGTCAATATTTGTGCTTTAGCAGCTGACATTAACATAGAGTCCAAAAGTGTGAAAACATTATAGTGAAAATGTTCGATTTTGAATTTTTAAAGACCCCCTGTGTTGAAAATCAAGTTTTTAATGTTGTTTACATATCATGTCTGGTGTTTTTAATATGATTAAAGACAAACCATGTGCAAAATTATCATTCAGCTCCATTGCTGAGTATTTTCTTATTAAAATCTGTAGACAGTCTCAAAAATATGTGACTCTGGACCACAAAACCGGTTATAAGTAGCACGGGTATATTTGTAGCAATAGCCAAAATACATTGTATGGGTCAAAATTAACGATTTTTCTTTTATGCCAAAAATCATTAGGATATTAAGTAAAGATCATTTTCCATGAAGATATTTTGTAAATTTCCTACCATATCAAAACATAATTTTTGATTAGTAATATGCATTGCTAAGAACTTCATCTGGACAACTTTAAAGGCAATTTTCGCAATATTTAGATTTTTTTGCACCCTCAGATTCCAGATTTTAAAATAGTTGTATCTCAGCCAAATATTCTCATATCCTAACAAACCATACATCAATGGAAAGCTTATTCAGATAATGTATAAATCTCAATTTCAAAAAATTGACCCTTATGACTGGTTTTATGGTCCAGGGTCACTCATGGTTTGAAACCACAAATAGTTCCTACTGTCACAAATATGTAACCAATCCTATGCAGGGCAGGAATTACCATTCTGATACATTGACATTGTATAAATCACACTTCCTCTTCTTTTTTCAGAATTAGTATCTGGTGTAAGCATATATGACTGATTTAATCCAACTTTATCACTTGCCACTGTGTAGCATGTACTACTTTAACTAAGTGAAAGTGGAGCAGGTTCAAGCTGGTGTAACTGAGTGGAGGTGGGGACTAATTTGGATGTTTATGGTTCTGCTAAATGAAGTAAATGTGTAGAGTTATAGAATGGTGCAGGTATGATGTAAGAACCCAGAAGACTAATTTGCTGCTGGTTCCTTTCCATATTTCCCTATAGGGTTTTATAATGAAGTTTTTCAATTTATGAGTAAAATAAAGCCTGTGGTAAACATAACTTGACTGAAAATAAAAGTAGTTATGCTTAATTTTGAAAACTTGTATTCCTAATAAATAATTAACTAGATAAGACATTTTGGGGTGTGATTGTGTGCAGTTTACGTTGTAGAACAAAATATCAAAGTATTGTCAAGTTATGCTTACCACACACTTATATAATTATAACACTTATATAACTTATGCAATAATATCATTATATTATTAGCATATCAAAAAAGTTGAATTGATAAAACTGATTGTTTTCAGAATTTCTAGTACTGTAATCATTGCTCTTTTCCATACAATGAAAGCGGATGGTGACCAGGGACTGTCAACCTCCCATACAGTAAAAGCACATACTGCATAACAATCATAAAAGTAGTTCTTCAACTCATGCATCAACAGCAGCATTACATTTATTGTATGGAGCAACTCGGATATTATACCATACATGACTCCTTTTGTGTTCCACAAAAGAAAGACAATCATGTAGACACTTTTGGACCCCATTGTAAATTTACATGTGAATATGATCTCTTAGCGGTATTAGTAGAATAATGTATTCATATTTATAAATCCAGATGACCATCAGATGCCCCTTAGAGTGACATTTATTTCACAGTCGGCTGGTTGATGGCAAATATTATCAGTGTGCACCTTCTCGAATGCATGTGTGATGCACTCTGATGTGATGTGGATGTTTGTATTTGTGTGTGTTTTGAGATTTACTCTATCTGCAGCACCAGGTGTGCCACACACACACCAGAGCTCTGCCAGCTGTCGTCTAGCGGGAGGAGGCACATTTTGTTTGAAGTGTGGAAGTATGTGTGTGTTCAGTTTTTTTGTGCTGCTCATGCTCTTCTTTTCCCTAAGCCCATCAAAACCATCACTTGATGTTTACTATCTGAATCCAGCTATGGTCGTTACGCTGCTTCTTCTTTATAGACCTTGAAAGACACACACCCACATAAAGTTCTTTGAAAACCTGGCAAACAACACAGTATTGGTGATCACCTGTTTGACTATTCTTTTTGAAAAATACGTAATATAGTGTTGTTGAATCTCTTACAACAACCTTTTGAATCTATGAATCAGGGACATTTCTCAGAAGAGGAAAGGCAGGCAGTGGCATTTGAATGAAAAAAAAAAGACCGCTCTGAATTCTCATTCTGAATGATGAAATATAACATTGAATGTTATGACTCATGTGATTATCTATCTATCTAGCTATATAGAAAGTATTTTGTTTTTAGCAATATTATTGGTTGCTTTTTGACAATGTTGGCTACATACTACTGCTTCAAATAATGTGTTTATTGCTAGTCACGAAGACTGTAATTGATGTACCCAGTTTGCTTCCCATAATTTATGTATCCAATTCACAGATGGGTCTTATTTTCAAACTCTTTTCTTTTCCCTTCAAATTTAGTAGACATTCCCAACTGAACATGTGGATATGCTTTTATTAATTGAGTTTCACGGCTCAAGAATGTGCTCAACCAAGCAGAAGGACCAGCGACTATAATGTAATGTCTGTCTCTGAAATTTGTAATGTCAGCTCAAGGGAACATGTGTTGGCTCTATCCACACAAGGTAGGCTATGTGGTGGTTAGGCTACTATTTGGAAAAACACAGAAGGTGCTACACACTCCTGAGACTGTTTAATCTGACTGAGGGATGGAAATGAGTAGTTAATAATAGAAAAAATCATAAGAGAAGGATGATTTAATAATTGCAGGAAGAAAGAAATGCACCTCAGTATTAATAATATAATAATACAGTGGTTGTCAGTGAAGCGTGCTCCTTTGCGGCAGACATGTTCACTTTTGAATCTGTCGTATTGATGACATTAAAAGAACACACAATTTAAAAAAAAAAAAAAAAAATAGGCTCATTTTCCAACTCCTCAAGAGTTAAACAGTTGAGTTTTACCGTTTTTGAATCCATTCAGCCGATCTCTAGGTCCGGCGGTAGCACTTTTAGCATAGCTTAGCATAGATCATTGAATCTGATTCGACCATTAGCATCTTGCTCAAAAATGACCAAAGAGTTTCGATATTTTTCCTATTTAAAACTTGACTCTTCTGTAGTTACATCGTGTACTAAGACTGACGGAAAATGAAAAGTTGCGATTTTCTAGGCCAATATGGCTAGGAACTATACTCTCATTCCGGCGTAATAATCAAGAAACTTTGCTGCCGTACCATGGGTGCAGCAGGCGCAATGATATTACGCAGCACCTGAAAGTAGTCCCCAGCTAGGTAACTAGTTAATATCATAAAACGGTAAAAAAAAAAAAAAAAAAAAAAAAAAACCCGGTAAAACGCAACTGTTTAACTCTTGGGGAATTTTCAAAAAAAGTGGAGTGTTCCTTTAAGGCTCCGCCTTTTTTTTCCTTATATGGTGTTAAACGTGCTTCTCTTGCGCGCCGAATTCAAATGTGTTTATCGCCGGATTTTAAGTAAATAATGACTTAAATTTCCGTTTTTTTCCACCCAAAGCAATCAAACGACTACAGGAGACTTTATAATATAGATTACTTTTAGGATATTGACAGTTACCTCTCAGATGAAAACAATTACAAATATACAATACAAAAGTGACATGAGGTGAGTGAATGACAGGCTTTTCAAGGTGATCTGATTCTTTCATAATACTGCTGCAAAGCAAAGTCGCTTTCATTAATTTTAGGATATTGTAAAAGCTATTTTGTGCAATTAAAATATATGTGCATTTTTGCAAGGAAATAGAAAATGTATTTGTACTGAAAAAAAAGTCAGATTTATCTTGGCTTTTCATCAGAAAAAAAGAAAGCTGAAAGAAAATGTAGAATTAATTAGTTTATTTAAAATAGGAACAGCAATTTTTAGTAATAATTTTAAACAATTTTAATAATAAGTATATTTGCAAGTATCAGCTGTAGTGTGGAACTAAGCCTACTGGTGGCTGAAGGGATTTCCCCCCTCCAAAATGTGTAAAGGCTTTGAGTGTCAAAAAAGCTCTAACCCCCAGTTTCACAGACAAGGCTTAAGCCTAGTCCTAGACTAAAATGTAAGTCTTAGCTGTTTCAACTGAAATAAACTTGCGATGACTGATCTTAAAATATATCAGTGCCTTTGTTTTGTCTCACGATGCACAGTAATTTTTTTTTCTAAGCATGTTTATAAAAATTACTTAAATTACCTAATTGAACTATGGCCTAATCCTGGCTTAGTCTAAGCCCTGTCTGTGAAACCGGGCCTAAATGTAATAAATTAAAGAGACTGGGTAAATTTGGGGCAATTTTTGTGCTTTCAACAGGGGGCATCTCAACTGAGAACCACTGTGCTAATGCAGGTACCGTTGAACCCAAGTAAATGATACATATCGCATGTTTGTAAACTTGTTTGCAGCTGGGTGTCTTTTTTTAATCTTAAAAACATCTGATAATGGACATTAAATGCTAAGAGAGTGTAAAAGGAAGGGACTGAATCATGTGACAGTCTTTATGTTCATAATTTGCTTTGATTTGCAATTATCTGTATCTAGTGCTGCTCTAGCTGGAGCTCAGCAAATATAACAATGGTTTCCATTCATTTCATTTGACATTTGTTTTCTTCTGCCCCATAAATGAAAAGCGACAAGTCAGAGTCTCGTACACAGCATGGGCCCACTGATCCGGGTTGGTGGACATGTTTGTTTTCATGTACCGGCCCTGTGGTTAAGAGTGGTTTGATTTTCACAAGTGTCTTTTGTGTGTGTTGAAGGCATGTCCCTGTCAATGTACAGTTTTGAGTTTGAAAGGAGAGAGAGAGAGAAAGAGTTTTGGGACGCTTTAGAAGGCAAATGAATAAAACATGGACCGGCGCTGTATGCAGCACAGCATTTGATTGCTTCGAGCCACGATGTCTATGTTGAGGTGTGTGTGAGTGTGCAAATGTATGCAGATTTCAGCCTCGCCACCCCACCATCCTTCCATTCTCCCTTGTAATCATGTTATCAGGGCAGAAGAAAGGATTGCAGGAGAGTAATAAAGAGAATCAGTGAGTTATCTGGACCGCTGGCTGCAAACCCAAATGTGTGTGATTTATTCTCAGTGAGGCGTATGGAGCTCTGCTTACCTTAACCTGCAGTCCCTGAGAGTTATTTTTTGTTTTAGAAGCGATTTACTTTTACTTCTTGTACTTAAAGTGTTAGTTCACCAAAAAAAATATTTTAGCATCATGTACTTATTATTATATTGTATCAATCCTGTATGATTTTCTGAGAAATAACCCAAAAATGAAAATGCGCTAAAAATTTACTCACCCCCAGGCCATACAAGATGCAAATGAATACAACAAATTTGGATACATTTACATCACTTGCTCACAAATGGATCCTTTGCAGTGAATGGGTGCCGTTCAAACAACTGATAAAAACATCACAAGGATCCACAAATAATTTGCATTACATCAGTTCACCAATTAACATCTCATTATTAGGATCTATTTAACTTCAAACCGTTGCTTCCATAATATTGCTTTCTCCAATGAAAAAGTCATCTTGTTTGAATCAGGAGAGAAATATTCACATATTCACACAAAGTGGCTCATATACAGCAAAATATTCTCTGATGTTCCTTGGAAGAAGGAAAAACATACGGGTTTGGAATGACATGAGCAGGAAGCTGGTTTCTGTCACAGATGAATCACACAAATGTGATTCTGCAAGTTGTAATAATGAGTTCATTATTATGAATTTATGAGAAAACTTCTTATAATAGTGCCTCAGTATGTCATTATTATGACATACTTGCAGCTAACATGGCTGAAGCTGTCATCCATATCTAGGGAATGAGTAAATGATGACTGAACTATTCCTTTAAAATTCAAAAAGGGAATAGTGAGTGTCTTCTCACTCCACAGAGAATAAGGTGGATCTGAGATCACTCATGGTTTATGCATGTACAGCAGGGCAAGAGGTGTCAGTGTGATCACCTTCATATCAAGGGTGAAATTAACCTTACAGGATAATGGCAATTAAAGCAGTCGTGTGTGTAGATACCAAAATCTTATATATACTCTATGTGATATTGCTCTAAATGGTGATCGATTTAGCCATCAGCAGTCGATCAATAAGAAATCAGTCACTCGCCACCTCATGCTGACGTATATGACAGTTTTATAGTGCTTTATTGCATGTCAGGGGGGGTGCTTTCCTGTTAGGGAAATGTTTTTATGATAGGTTAACGGCGAGAAGGGTATAATGGCAGTAATTAGCGAGGCTATAATTGGCTTTACCTTCTGGTTGACAGTTAGAGCCCCTCTCCGCCTCCCCCGTGTGAAGAATAATCCCTCATGTGTTCAAGGTAGCAGCCAGACACTTGTTACATTCTATAGTGCGTATTGATTTCAAATAGTGTCATGAAAGAGTCTGTCAAGAGTGTCGATATGGGAAAAACTCCCAATTCGTCCTTCAGCGTGACCTGTGTGTTTGTTTGTGTGCGCTCGAGCCTTGCCTTTCATCTCAATTTCGCGAACAGACAGTAATTTCAAAAACTGTTCTTGGTGACCAGACAGCGTGTTCAAATCGCTCTACCAATTCAAAGAGGGTGAGCAAGAGCGGGACAGTTAATAAATGAGACAGAAAGAGGGAGAGAAAGCGCGAGAAAGAGAGTTTGATGGATCAAGTGTCCTCTGTTAAAATGTAGCGACCCCACCTGCCAACTACACCATTCGGAGTGATCCATCACGGCACACATCAGCGAAACCCTCCTCTTATCGCCAATACTCTGTCTCTTTTTCTCTTTCTTTCATCACCCGCTTACAAACCTTCACTCCATCCCTTTAGCTTAGAGATAGGAGAGGGAGACACGATTACTAACTGTCGGCAGGTAGTTGTTTCCAGGAGATGGGGAAGTGAACACGGAAATGGTCATAGTGTGGATGTTAGGCCACAGGGTCATTGTCTGCAGTGTTTTTCTCGTTTATCTGGATAGAGTGTCCTTCTTTTCACTTCTTCTTTTATTTCGCTCTCGCTTTGTCTTCTTTTCCATGGGGACACCAGATTGGACAAGTCTAGCTACAAGGAAAATTTGGTGTATTTGTCCATCAGTCTTCTGTCCACGTAAATAAGAAATGTAAGGCTACTGTAATTGTTGGGTTTGAAGTCAACTTGAAATCAAAATGGATCCTGTTTATTTTCTTATTTCATGTTCCTGATCTTATTGCGAATACTTTTAACAGTCTAATAAATTTCCTAAAGTGTTAAAATATCTGTAATTTTAACTGAAAAACTGAAAATGCTACAGTAAAACTTGTTAACTGTAAGTTACCTACCCATGTAAATTATAAAGAATTAAAAAAATGTATTAGTTTTTTGTGACTAAAAGTAACCTTATAATTACAGTAACATTGTCCCTTCGTAATGCTTTGATTTTTTTTGTGTGTAATTGTTTTCATCTTATTTTTTCTTATCAGTTATACACCATCATTATGGTCTTTATGCTACATTTGATTTAATGTAGTTGATTTTTATGATTAATTTTAGTGTATTTTGTTACCATGATGACATCTTTTGTCTTTTTAACACTGTGCATTGTGCACTGTACATTGTGTCTAGAAAAAAAAAAGTTTTTTAACTTTATTTGAAAGGATTTTTTTTAGTGCACAAGTAAAATGCAGACGCTATTTCATGTTAACTTGAAACCAAACAAAGACAGTGGCTGATATTCCATCTGGACATAAAGCAAGAGCAATTCTCAAACTGTTTATCTGCTGAAGCTGTATTTCTCCTATACCCTGTGCTTGGATGGGTTTGTGTAGAAAAGCAGTCTCATGTGATTTGGGAAGAGCAGAAACAGATCTCCCAGGATTTGGTGCGATTCTTTCCCTTGGTAGTTTATCTGTCACAGAGAAACTGGAATGCTTCCTTTAGACCATGACTTTAATTTGTTGAAGTTATCGTGGTGAGACTATGCAATGTGGTTGAATTTATCTGATAAAGGAGTGCATGAAATCTCATATCTCTTTCTCAGTAGAATACCCTCTTTTTTGCTCTCTCTTTACTCTCTAACCTTTCCAAGTGAGGGCAGAGGGTTATAAAGGTACTGAGGCCTCCCACAAGAGCTACCCGACTGCCAAACAGAGGTCATTGTTTCAGATATGCGTGTATAAGACATTATAGTTTCCTAGCGGATAATGATCAACCCTTTAGTATTACAATTCACTCCATCAGATTTTCTGAGAAAATCCCAGACTCTAAGCATCCTGGATCAAGACAGCATAACCAACCCCTCTGAGATTCTGAATAAAATCCAATGTAATGTGAGTGCTTTCTCTCATTTCTGATTCAGCGTCCATGCTGATCATACACTGCACACTGAGAATCAGCAAAAAATATATATATATGTATATACCCACAAGGGATTAAACTCAATCTAGCTTGAAGCCATATGGAGGGAATTTACCCAAAGAATTACCCAGCCTGCCCCGGTCTCCATTACTGTCTCACTCATTGTTTAACAGTGTTATTAAGGCTGGCAGTAGGGCGGTGGTAATGAGGTTCCATAAGGCAGGAAAGCTTTAAATATGTATTTGGAAGTCAAATGTATGGACGACTCATACAGAGTGAAGATTGGATCACTCCCCAAGTAAATCTGACTCCATTTCTACTGGCATATTACGTTTTGTCATCTCAGTGGACCAAGGCGGTCCTTCATCTCTGCCTGCTGGCTCTATGAAAATGAGCCAAGCTTATTATCGAGAAAGACTGGAGTTATAGGAAATATATCAGTATTGTGTTCCAAGTGATTAGTTGACAAAGGTCAAATAAGGACTTGATAAGTTAATCGTGACAGAAAGTTGGTACTTTTGCAGCATTGTCATGTCATTTTCACAATATAATTTAAGCGAGACCAAAAAGGTTCACTTTTCCCGTTATATTTAAAAACAAATTTGCATTAACAAAACTCATTATTATTTCTATAGGTGCATTGATTTTTAAGAGATGAAAGCATGCATGTTGTGTCATTTAAAAACTGTTGTGAACTACAGTGACCTTGAACAAATGTCTAGTTTTTCCCTTACTGCAATTCTGTTTGGTGCCGCTAGTGCCCCACAGAAATTACACACTGTACCATTAAAAAATATAACAGTTCATTTTAAAATCTTCTACATTCTCTCAGGCTCTTGTCATGATTAAAACCATACCTTTTCCATTTTAGCTTGATTTGAATTTTAAATTGTCCCTTGGAATGAGGGTGACAAAATGACCCTTAATACAATGCAGAGAAAAATTGTAAGATGCTTGCATTTTTAAATGATGTGGGAATGAAGAGAGCATTAAACCCAATTAGTCAATGACTTGTCCTCTGATTGGGCCATTATTGTAATGAAGGCCAAAATCGTAATATGGCCATAATTCACCTTTTTACTGCCCACTGAGAAAGCTACTATCAAGACTCTTTAGGGTGAAATGTAGAAGTGCTCGTAATGCCCTAATCACACCTCTTTGTTTTCTCTCCTCCAGGTTTTACTGCCACTTGTTCATTATAATAATAATAATGAAGTAGCAGCTTCAGTGACAACCTTTGGATTTAGAAAAGACAGATTCAGTGATATTTCCACAATTTGTGGGTGGGATAGTAATAATAAGATCATGATAATAATAATAATAATAATAATAATAATGCATTTTATTTATAATGTGCTTTTCTTACACCCACATGCTGGGGGGTGGCTTATATTTATGAGCAAAATATAGTGACAACCTTGATTTCATATTTGAAGAAATTTAAATGCAACATTCAAACTTTAACTTCAAGCAATAAGTGGCACAAGCAGGCTTTTTAATGATGGAATATGCACAGACATGTACTGTCATTTCATCGTGCCTTGCTGTTTTTAAGTTTAAGTCATGTAAAGTTTAAATTACTGTTTGTTCCATTAATCTGCATTCTGTTTCTGAAAGTAGGAACACATTCTGTGTGTCACCCTCCTATTCCTCTCTACTGCCCTGAACTCACCAAGTCACCATGTACAGCGCTGACACAAATCTGACCTCAAGCTACCACTGGTAATTTGCACTGCTTTCAGCTCCGGTTTAACCGTAGGAACTTCTATTTGGTTTTATTGAATGTGCTGTTGATGTGGGACATGGTTAATTATAGTTTAAAGTTTTGGGGTGGCACCTGGGGCAAACAATCAAATTTTAGGGTTGCTAGAGTTATGCCTCTGAGGAGCTTTTTCTATAATACAGATAATCCACCCGTCTCGCTCTCTCTCTCTCCATTTTTTCATGCTTATAGAATCTGCTTATAGAATAGTGGAAACCCCCCTGAAAGATTTGCGCAAAATCTCTTGAGTACACCGGCAGATATGAATGCACACTCATAGCATCAGTCGATGGAGGTCAGGGGTAACTGAAGATACAGTTCTATTGGTTTTTGGGTATGAGTGTGCGTAAGTACATGAGGACAGAGACCAATCGACAGTGAAAAATGGTCCCTATGAGTTATTCTCTGGAGTCTTATTACCTTCGTGTGTGCTGCGACTGAGAGAGGTTGGATGAGGTATGGTGAACAGTTATGGGGCTCTTTGCCTCATGCCAACCTTGTCTTTTTAAGTTCACCCCAGTGTGGTGAAAAAGAATCTGAACACAGTGGCATTGAAACAATTCAGTGAAGATAAATCTGTTGAGAAATTACAGGGTGGTGGCTTGGCAGCCTATATTGGTAAAACCCATTTAGCCAAGCCACAGAACACAGATCGGGAGGAAAAAAGGTAACACTTGACAATACGGGTGCTCAAATTCATGCTTAACTAATACACAGATAATCATGAAGAGCTAAACCATTTTTTAATGATTACTACATCAGCAACTAATGAACATTCTATATGATTCATAGATTAAGTAATAAATAAATTGTTATTAGTTAAATGTGTCATAATGAATTAGTTCCCTAATAACATATTATATTTACTAATGATGTAAATTCCTATGTTATTTTCCACAGCGGTCAAAGCTATGTACTTCAGCTTAGCTAATGATTTTCAAAGGTCTCATTATGTTATGACTACTTGTTGAGGCACAGAACTATTAACTAATTGTTAAGTAATATGTCATTGTGGTTATGGATTTTGAATTAGTTATTTAGTCATGTGCCTCAACAAGTAAAGTCATAACATAATGATATCTTTGCAAATCATTCGCTAATGATTAATTAAAGCAGACAAAAATGCATGGCTTCCACCCATTGTGGTATTAACACATGAATTTACACTATTAGTTAATATAATATGCTATTAGGGAATTAATACATTATGAGACATTTAGCTAATAAAAATGTATTGATTACTTAATCTATGAATCATATAGAATGTTCATTTGTTGCTGATGCAGTACAGTAATTATTAATAAATGGTTTAGTTTTTCATGAGTTATAAACTCATGATTATCTGTGCATTAGTTAAGCATGAATTAATGCATATTAGTGCCACCATATTGTAAAGTGTTACCGGCAAAAAAAAAAAAAAAAAATCTTAAGAGTCGATCTAATGAAGAATTGAACAAAAGTTACACTGTAAAAAAACAAATGCTTAATTTGCA
The DNA here is from genome assembly GCA_021397915.2 of Tor tambroides. Taxonomy (NCBI): domain Eukaryota; kingdom Metazoa; phylum Chordata; class Actinopteri; order Cypriniformes; family Cyprinidae; genus Tor; species Tor tambroides. The sequence goes on along the minus strand of JAFVLL020003395.1, from coordinate 58,487 downwards.
GTTTGCATGAGCTTTTGAGTCACAAATATTAAGAAACGTGAATGCTTTAAACTATAAAAACCCTTGTTAGACAGAATTAGCCCAAATGTTGTTCCTAATATCCCAGATATATTTGTTATATAAGGTGCCTTCAGAATCAAAGATTGTATAGTTCATTCACATATTAAGTTTACTAAAAAGATTATATAAAATTAACTTTTGAGTTACTAATTGAAAATTTGTTGAACAACAAATCTATAGTTGCCTTGATTAGTTTATTGGCTGAATTTAATAAATGAACAATACAACTGACAAAAGTACTGTAGTTTTACAGTTCTTAAGACACTAGTTGGGAGAATCTAAAAATCTGAATGCAAGGTTTCTCAGTTCCTTTTTTTTACATTGTACAGTAGAATGCTTAATTTGCACATGTGCATTTTTTTGGCTGAAATGAACATCTTCTACAAGTTTCTCTTGGAGTGAGCTGGAGTCAGCTGTTATGTGAAGTTGCGTGTGTGCACTCATGAATAAAAATGTGCATCTCTGACCCGCATCGCTCGGCGCAGGTGTGAATAAAGATAACTTTTTTTTTTCTCTTTCCTTCTGCCCTTCATCTCTACCACACTTCCTTGAGGTGTTATTTCTTCACGGATCTCTTGCTAGCAGAAGATATTATTGCTCAAAAGCGTAAGGATCGGATCCTCATGGGAGAAGAGAGTTTGAAGTGGTTAGCCAACCATAATGCTTATTATAAATTTGGTTGAATACTGTCCTTTTATTGGCTGAAACGTCTTCTGCTTCACCCTCCTTCCTGTTTCCTCCATCAAGTAGCATTCGTTTGCCAATGTTGTGATTTGTATCCTGAACTAGCTTATCAAAATATATATATATTTTTAAAAACATGTGATTAGAGATTTATTTAATGTAACAAACATCTGGAAATTAGCTTGATAAGGTTGTACTGTACTTAACCAGAAATTACAGACAACTAAAGCAGTAAACCACTTTCTGCAGTAATTTTGCCATAGTTAAGGAACGTTGTGTGGCATGAAGCAAAATGGAAAATTGCTTCCGTTGAGTAGTATATTGCCAATTAGCCTCTTTTTACGGTTGCTAAACAAAGTGTGTTATTTTTGATAACAGCTTTGCACATTGATACAGAATTGTGTACTAATGTGTTAGCATATTGGTTATTGTAAAACTGCTCATCCAGTGAGAGTTTACAGTATTATGTGTTTCATAAACGATCTGTTGTTGGAAACAGCTGAAAAATACAGCTCAAACCAGCCTAAGGAATACCTAAGGTGACACATCCACCTGAAGAGATTCTTTGGAATGGCAGATACATTGTCTGAGGGTGATGCATTGAGAACCAGTCATTCTTTCCCATGACGTATATCACATGATGCACAAATCTCTAATCTTTTCTGTAAAAAATGAATAAGAAAATGTCACAAATCACCTATTCTGAAGGTGCTTACAAAACTGTAACAATCATATTGCTATTATATGTTGACTTAAGTGCATGTGCGCTGTCACAACATTGACACCCATGCATGTCATAGCCCTTCCTATGTTGCTGTGATAAGGCTTGACATATCCCCATAGCGGTATGACAGCGACACAGCAGCATGTGTTGGGAAGGCTGTGACACACTCTGACAGTCTGTGATTCTGGCGCCCATGAGCGGCGGCGGTTCGTTTGCAGTGTACGACTGAACCTCAGCTCCATGCCACAGCTCTTCACCCCAGTTCTGGTCCGGTCTCATTTTGTTGACATATGCTGTGGGTCAAATATGATTCTCCAGACGGGCAGTGTTTATTTGAGTTTGTTTCTGATCTTAATGCAGTGCATTGTTTTTTAAGGTTGCCTTACATGGTGTTTCTTATTGCATACTCTGCAAAAATAAATAAATAAATGAATGAATAAATTAAATAATAAAAAATGTAATTCTTTTTTTTAATTTAACAATTTTAATGTATTTTTATTTAAATTAAAAAGTACCAATTATAGGGCCCTATCAAATCTGTTTTATTTTTTCGTAAATTCCATTTGATTTTTTTCCAAATTCCGTTTTTTTTTCCGTTTAAATTTTTCTAGACACTGTTTAATGGTTAAATTAAAAAATATTAATCAGAAGTCATGTGCAATTAATTGAAATCATGAAACATACAAACTTTAACAGGAATTTATTAAGAGATTAACAAAAATTACATTTTTAAGGCCCTATGAAATACATTTTGTATTTTATCAATATATAAATAAATAAGTAAATACATTCTGGTAGATACTTTTTCTGGTAAATATTCCTTAAAAAAATAATGTTTTAATAATAACTTTATTATTAGTAGTAGTAGCATCATTATATTAAGTAATATATTTTCTCACAGATTCTTTAAGTTAAACCAAACTTTTATTTTGATGGGTTGCTGTAAAGACCTTCGTGAGGTTGAAAACACTGCTATACTATACACATAGCGCTTAAATAGCTTTGTGTATAGTAAACAAACCCATGCGTCTGTGCCATTCATTCATAGAGACACGCACAACATGCAGGATTCATATTTAAGTAGTCTTTTTGCGGATTAATGTGCACAGACATTAGTCTATATAATGTTTTGATTTAAGTGTACTGACCTACTTTTGATTTATTCACTTTAAATTTGACCAATTCCATGACATTCTGCGTTACACAGTAAATTCCATTTTTGTGACTGGATACTGTGAGTCCATTCACGTTTTGCACATTGCAAAAAATCATAGGGCGCTACAATTAACATTTCAATAATATAATTTCATTTAACACTGGTAAAGCAGTTAGAGTAGCTAACTAGTAAATTTATTTATTTTTTTCCTTGTACAATCTGATAAGGAACAACCGTAAAGGACAGAAAAAAACATACAGTGTCTTCCTGGCTTTACTGTCTTCGTTGCAGTATAATCAAGTTAAAGAGAGGGAGAGACAGAAAGGAAAGCAAGAGGCTAAGCGATTGAATCACAAGAGATAGATGGAAATGTATAAAGGAAGGGATGGAGACAAGGAGAGAGGCAGGGCGAGAGAAGAACACAACTCATTTTACTTTGAGAGAATGTAATCTATCTGTCCCTTGTTTACCTGTGCGATTTCAGTCTCTCGGGCCCCCTTATTTCGTTTAAGCTCGTATTGTCTTTTATTAATCTATTGCGTTGGCACAGCAAGATATTGGTTTGAGATGATGATGTTATTATATTGTGGTGTTTGTGTGTGCGTGTTTAAGTTAGAGAGTGCATGTGTGTGCCACCTCTTCATACAGCATGTAAGATGCGCAACGGACGCATGATTTACTTCAATTGCATTTGCATTATGCATGCCTCAAACATTTTTACCAGAAAATACGTATGCATGGACTCTAAAACCTTTCATGAATGTCAAAGGCCTTGTTCTTCAAGCAGGCATTCATATTGCTCAGTGAGACGCATTACTGCAGTCAACAGATTTTGCATTAACTTGGACTGATTACAGCACTTAAGTTATCCACAGGTGACTACTAACTCAAGAGGCCAATTTTTTACTACAGAGTGTTGACTTGAATATCAGAGTGTGAAGTGGTGTTAATTTACCATGGTCCACATAAGAGTGAAAGTGGCACAGGCCCACCCGCAGTAATGGCTGTCCTGCTCAATGATAATGAGTGAGAAACAAAACAAATAAATAGCATTATGTTGTACACAATCTAATTATAGCTCAAGTACTGTATGTGCGTTGCCCCTGATTTGTTTAGTTTTAGTTAAAAAGTAAAAATATTTTAATGTTAACCAAGAGATCTCTGATATGATTAATTGTCATATTATGTTTTGAAATGGTTGTTAGATGTGCTTTGTAACTATTTAGCATATTGCATAATCTACTATATGAAACTTTGGTGTCCGTATTACTTTTAATTGTTTTTTGAATAAAGTCTCTTGTGCTCAGTAAGACTGCATTGATCAAAAAATCGGTAAAAACAGTATTATTATTACACTTTAAAATAACTAATCAGAATTCTTGATCAAGCTGTTGTTAGTTCAGATAGAACAGTGTTTGAGGTCTGATCTCGTCAAAGCTCATCAACATATCTCTGTATCTATGGCGATGTTGCATATATCTGTCTGGTTCAGTTCACAGACACTGTAATGATGATGTTCTCTTTTATCCGTGGGCTCTCCCTGGGCTTTGCTCCTTAGAATTTGATTCAGTACAGTAGCATGCTATTGCTTAAATAATGTATAGTTGTTACCACCCTACAGTAATCACTTTATTGCATTTTTTAGTCAAAAGTAAACTTGTCTCTATAGCATGCATCCAGATACAAATCCTAAAGCCTTCATCTTCAAAACATTCTCAAAAACAAAAAGACAATGAGGGATTTTTTTTTTTTTTTGGAAACATGAGGCAAAACAGGTGTTGCTACAGATCTGGCCATATCTCTAAGTAACACACAGCTAACATAGTACTTCCATTCCAAGTTTCAATTAAAAACAAGGTTTAGACACTCACTGTAAATTTGCAGTGTTTTAACTGTCCAAGAATGGGTATATGTGTGTGTGTGTGTGAATATGTAAGTTGTTAAAACCAAAGCTGGTTGTTTCGTTTAGCACCATATGCGGAAACTAGCTCAATATTTTTAAGCATAAAACATAAGTGAAACAGATGTTCCTGATTCACTGATTAGACACTATGTTAAACACATACTGTAACTGAGACAAAATTAATATTTTAACGCTTTTCTTCAGTTTGATGTTTTGGTTTGGAGTAAACTTAATATCAACTATAAACTTAATATCAAAATTTCCATCCAAGTGATTCAAATGTTACATTTCTGCACTGACCCGGTTGCATTCATTCCGATCAGTATCAGTATACCAGAGGAAATATATTCCATAAAGAGAAATAGTTTTTCTAAGAAGCAACATGTATAGTGCTAATGCAAGTGTGAATCAAAAGAAGTCTGCAAAAAATATCAAGCCCCATCACCATGGAGATCGGTATGTCCTCATAAATGGACAGAAATAATGAAACATCTGACAGTCCAACAAAAGTGCAATTTTGTTACGCTTGATAGAGGTTGTCAGGGTGGATGTTAATGTAATATTCACAGCGTTGGTCTCAAGAGGAATCCTGAGTTTTACATTTAAAATGCTCTTATATGATGCAGTGCTTGTGCTAAATAGTCATTTCAATGAACTGTAAAGAGTTACAGGATAATTGGAAGGTCAGGAAAATAGCCCTGGCTTTATCAGACACATAATAATTATATTTATACATTTTCAAGTCTTTGATTGCTGTTATTTTCTGCCATTTAAAAGGCAGTTTTTCACATATGGGGTTATTTTTGTCTTTATTATGCTTTCAAAAAATTGTTTCAATAATTTTGTATTTTTCAAATGTACTTTTTGATGAAAAATAGTATGCAAAACTTTGAGACTAAATCGAATGCTTTTTAAAGACCTCCTAAATGTTTTTCAAACACATTCTGATATTAAAATTTTAAGGTTTTTAAAATGAGTCAAATTTGGGAATATTACCATCCGCAAGAGAATACTGTAAGATATTTGGGACTTTTATCGTTGCCTTTTTTCATTTTCTTGTATTTCATTTTGAAATGGTCCTTTTCATTATTCTTTCATGCTTTGCATTTAGTGTATACATGTACCTGTGTTATGTAGTGAGTCTTGCTTACAGTGTTCTGGTCACTATATTTTGGGTTTTCTACGGTGGCCGAGAGAGCTCAACGCGCTGCAAATAGAAAAAAAACAACTTAAGCAACTTAAGAAAACAACTTCATCAATTTGACAACACACACGCTGCAAATGCTCACAACACAACCAAATAAAGAAACACACTGCAAATACTCACAACACAATCAAAGAAACTGCAATTAAAATTCTTTATTTGGTTGTGTTGTGAGCATTTGCAGCACCGGCTGTCAAACTGATGAAGATGTTTTCTTGATTTGCTGGTGCTTTTTCTAATTGCATGGGTTTTCTGAAGTTGCAGCGCATTGAGCTCTCTCGGCCACCGTAGTTTTCACTTTTTTTGCATGCACTTTACAGTCCCTAGTCAGTTGAACAAGTGTCATTGAGGTGAATTTGGACCCTCTTCAGGTATCGTGACCTCCTTGGGAACACCTCTGAAAGGTATATTCAAAATCAAACAACAGATTGTGTAATTTCTGAGCTGCTGCTGTGTGGTTTACACATATGAGGTGTTGTATATGCCATAGTTTTGAGGCTAGGTGTTAAGAGCTTTTCCTGTGCTCCTTAACTTGAGAGCCATGTATTTCACATGTCAGACAGAGCCAGGGATGAGAACTGGTAGCATTACTTTATCCAAAAAGCTCTGCTGATGAATGAGAATGATAGGTATTTGCTTTCAGGTTCCAGCAGAAATGCAAAAAAGGTAGATCCTGGAAATCACAAGAGCTGGAAGGGAATCATCCTTGCCTGACTTCAAAGCAAGATCTTCTGTTAAAAAAAAAAAAAAGTAAGCTGTGCCTTAAACCCTACAGGCAGAACAAAGAGGCTTCAAGAAAGACTAAACGGACCACATATTCATCCTGTAAGACAATAGAAACTATGTGTGAGTGAATGCATAAACCCATTATTTCTCAGAGCCGTCAACTTTTCAAAGTAGCGATGAGTGTGATATGCTTATATATTGGTGTTCCTTATGAGCTTCCTGAACTTTGAGACGTTCACCAATTGAATGTGCCCTACTTCTGTTCTTCTGTCATATTTGCAAGATTTTTGACAGTGTATTATATTGCCAGTCCTTTTGGATTTGTGTCACGAAACACAAATAAGGCTCACCAAGGGGTGGACCCTCTTTCCAGCACAAATAATCTGGGCTTTGCATTGTTCACAATCCTTTCAACAAACCCACATGCAGGAAAGACAAAACAACCGAGGCAATTCATTGATCAAGTAAGCCTGCGAATGAATAGAAAAAACAAAAAAATGAGAAACAACAGCGTGTATATCAATCAGAGGGAAGACACAGGGAGAAGTTGAAAGCTTTGTAATGCTCTGGGGTGTTTAATGCATTTTAAACCTTACCTTTGAAAATATCAAACATAGATTTGACAAGCAAGGCTCGTAGTTCAGTGTAGAAACACACAGAAGAGCTGTCGAAATGATCTGTTACTAAAAAGAAGTATATATAGCACTTCAGATGAGTACTTTTGTACAGAAGATGAAACTACACGCAAACCTGACGTGGGTACGTGTCACTCCCGTTGGGTATTCCAAAAAAAAAAAAAAAATTGACTTAGTCAAGTCTAAATGATTTAAAAATGAAAATTCATCCTATTTTCTAAATTTACATTATCTTATTGTGAAAAACCATCCATGCATACATTTATTTTAAAAAATATATTTTTCATTTTTAATACATTTTTTTTCAAAATACCATAACTTGATCTTCTGGTCAAACAACAGACTTCTCTCTGATGACGCATGCTGGATTTCTCCTATCATTTAGTCTGCATAATCCAAGCCCCTTGCTTACATTTGATTGAAAGCTCACATTCACATCTGCTTCCATCTAATCGACAATGGATGGATAGACCCAAGTCCCAGCCCTACATTTTTTTTTTTCAATTTTGATAATCGGTTTCATTTGAGTGTTTGTCACAATACGGAAGAACCGATCTGACGCCACATCTGTTTCATTGTTTTTATCAATATTTAGGTTCAGAAGGTTATCTGGGTTAGAGATTGTGTTAGGTTATGTTTGTAGAGCAAGCCTTTGGCAGTTTTCAGTTATTCTAGCCAAGACCTGCTAATGTTGACAGGAAGATATAAGTTTAGTAGGACATTTTTGCTATTTTATGTTTTTTTTTTTTTTTTTTTTTGTACAGCTGTTCTCAGAATCTTCTGCAATATTATTTAAATTATTTTTAGGCCAGTCTTTTAACTCCACTCCTAAACTGCACATAAAAACCAAACAAACTGGTTGTCTTTTTACATGCAAGTTTTGCTGTTAAATCATGATAAAGTCATTGAATGCAAATGCATGTTTCATTCGTTATAGTCATTTTAGCTTTGTATCAGTCAAATGTAAAACTACCGAAGCTAAATTAATCAGAACACACATTTATGAACGCTTAAAAGAACACTATAGTTAATTTATCTGAATCGAAAATGTTTAGGCAGTCTATGGAACTGCCTCTTTAAATGCAATGGTGTGAACGTTTATAGCTTTTTAGCAAACACTTATATTTTTAGCAAACAAACATGGTGTGCTGATGTAAATGCTCTCTATATGTAGGTGCTTAAATGCTAAGTAGGCACAAACCTGCAGCACATTTTCCTGCTCTGTTGCTTCTCTTGGATAACCTTTCAGTTAAAGGCGTATAAGTGTCCAGTTATCTGTACTGTTTCTAACTCATTATTGGATTTAGTCTGTCATAACATTCCCTATCTCTGAGCTGTTCCCTCTTCCTCAGAGTGGGAGAGAGGGAGGATTGAACCATTGCTTAAATGTTTCTATTGTGTCTTCAGCATAATTGCTTTGTGTTTACAAGGACACAACGGTCAGAGATAACCCAGCATGGCCTGTGTGTGCACGCAAGTGCGTCGCTGCCTCAATATAATGGATTTGGCCTTTCCCTCTGTCTTACCTTGTACTTTCATGTATACAACTTCACACGTATTAGAGGACAACACACAGAGAGGATTTTATCAGCACAGCTCCAGAAACCTCTCTAATCTTAACCTGTGTCCATATCTTTATTTCTATTCGGGGCTTTACGATTGTGTATCCTCTCTATTCCAGTGTGTCCTCAACATCTGCAGTACCGCGTTTGCGCTATCTGCCTTTGCTTTCGATAACTCATTGATTCCTTCTGCTTTATTTATAAAGGATTAATTTCAGGGGTGGTGTACATTTTTATTGCAATCATTACTAAGGACATTGGTGGCGGCTCACCGGTCTGGTTAGTGCTTTTTAATGAAGTCAAAAGAGCTGGCGCAGAAAAGCAAATGAATAGCGGTTATAGACTCAATGTCAACTCCAGACATATAATGCTAGCTCAAACCACACGGCCAAAAATAGAATCAATATGAAGCTCTGTCTATAAATGAATCATGCATCCTGTCTTAGTGTATTAAATGAATACAGATTTATAAAGAGGAGCGAGCTTACAGTATGTCTTATTTTAACCAAGACCGCATACTGTTTTTACTTTCATGTACTGTTGAGATCAACTTTAACTGTTTTTGTTCATTGCGTATATTCCTCTGATTTAGTCAAAACACAGTTTTCAACTATAGGAAAGATGATTCTTTTGACCCCAGCAAGAACATATTGTAAAAGCACACTACAGCTAATTCACTTGGCAGGAGTGTGCTGCTGTAGTAGTGTGCACACCACTCAGAGTCTTGGCATGTGAAAATGCATTGCATTTACTCATGTTTAATGCCTGGGGTCTCTGTGTGATATTTCCAGGGTGGATGTTTGAAGCATGGCATCAAAGTCCCTTCAAGGCATGTCGGTTCACTTAGTGGCCATCTTGGTAACGCACCCTGCAGCTGTTTTCTATGTAGGTCATTAAAGTACAGCTCCTGTCTGCTTGAATGGGGAAAGACAGAGTCAATAATGACTTAATGAAAAGTCAGCAATAAAACCAGACAAAAGTGGGATCGGAAAGTTGACTTATTTTAGCTAAAATAAAGCTAAAAACAGTATTTTTACAACCCGGTCATATGAATTCATATGAGATTGGGAAATTATTCTGTAGTTGGGATTTACAAAAACGACCTAAAACTAATCATGACTCCAGCTTGGTTATTTTATTATGATTAGTGTGGGGTGTGTTGTGTTATTTTCGAGCTGTCCATTTGATGTGAATGTTTTAGATTAAATAAACTATCAAAAAAAAAAAAAAGATTGTCTTTTTTAATTTGAAAGCAGGACTTCCATTTCTTCAGCTGCTATCTACAGTATATGTGACCCTGGACCACAAAACCAGTCTTAAGTCGCTGGGGGTATATTTGTAGCAATGGCCAAAAATACATAGTATGGGTCAAAATTATCCAAATTTCTTTTATGCCAAAAATCATAAGGATATTAAGTAAAGATCATGTTCCATGAAGATATTTTGTAAATTTCCTACCGTAAATATATTAAAACTTAATTTTTGATTAGTAATATGCATTGCTAAGAACTTCATTTGGAAAATTTAAAGGCAATTTTCTCAGTATTTAGATTTTTTTGCACCCTCAGATTCCAGATTTTCAAATAGTTGTATCTCAGCCAAATACTGTCCTATCCTAACAAACCATACATCAATGGAAAGCTTATTTATTCAGCTTTCAGATAATGTATACATCTCAATTTCGAAAAATTGACACTTATGACTGGTTTTGTGGTCCAGGGTCACATATACTATTATTATTTATAAACAAGGCCTGTTTTATTCACTGTCTGGTATCAAAGTTGGATTTTTTTTATTAGTTAAGTTTTCATAAACCCTACAGTACTTTGCACTCTTTGTTGTTAATATATGTTAATGGCATGTTAATTTACAGTTTAGGGATGCATTGTAGATTTCCATATTTATCTGCTACAGATTTAAGTTAAAAACAGTACTTGAGTTCTAGACAGAAACAAAATGTGTTACTCCCTGGTCTCTGCTATGAATGTTTTTCATTTTCTCAGGTGATTTCAAACTTTTTGTGCTTCTTAAATGACCTACTGTAAATCTCAGTTCAGTGTGGTACTCGCCCTAAGATGGCATAATTAAACTCGAGTGGGATAGAGTGGGAGTAGTGGGATGAGACAAACACAGTTTGAATATAGCCTGAAACAGGATAGGTGATAATGTTAAGCAAACTTTAAAAAAAAAAAAGTTTTTGCTGTTAAGCAAAAAAAGAAAAAAGGAAAACAAAAAGCAGAATAGGAAAGTCAGCCAGTATTTAGTAAATGACTTGCATACTGTTTCTTGTATCTTCATTGTCTTTGTCTATCTTTCACGCACTCTCTTTCTCTCCCTCTTTTAAATCATGAGGAGCTCAGATGATCGATGTGGATGAGGGGAGTTGTGATTGTTTGTGTTGAGATGTCACAGCGTGGTGAAACTGATGTCTTTTTCTCTAGCCGTGGGCCAGCGTTAACGAGACATGTGCCAGAATTCAATTCAACAGACATTTCCCTGCTCATCATTTCTCACCCTCTGGTGTGTATATTTGGCTTTATCATATGATTTATAGCAATCAAAATATCATAAAAATACAAATGTCAATAATGGTGGTTGTTTTACGTGCTAATTTTAATTATGTTGTGGCGAGAAAGGGACTGATTTCTTGAGGGAATTTTAAGCATGAAATTCTCAGTATAAAGTGGACAACACCAGTTGTGGATTTCTTGACATTCATAGAAATTGGATTAATTTAAGTAATAGGCAATGATTTAAATTTGTGGGTGAATATGTGTTACTAAAGGCAACTCACTGGTTTCTATAGCCTTTCTTTGTTTCTTTTTAAAGAATTTTATTTTATTTTTTTTAATACTTTTTGATTAGTAATAGTAAGATTAGTAATATGCATTGCTAAGGACTTCATTTGGACAACTTTAAATGCGATTTTCTCAATATTTTGATTTTTTTTGCACCCTCAGATTCCAGATCCAGATTAGTTGTATATTGTCCTATCCTAACAAACCATACATCAATGGAAAGCTTATTTATTCAGCTTTCAGAAGATGTATAAATCTCGAATTAAAACAAAATGGACCCTTATGACTGGTTTTGTGGTCCAGGGTAACATATCATCTTTTTTTAATTAGACAATACTCGTATTCTTAAGAATGTTTTATTTACGTAACTTTTCATTAACACTTTATAATGTAATGCAACATTTATTGCATTATCTTATCAGTTTCTTTTTGGATTACTTCAAAGTGTGAAATGGAGCTGATACTTCATCCAGGCAACTGCCACTGAAAGGAAAGGGAATGCTAATGGATGGCTTTCTTCAGGTGTTGTAAACCTTTTTTCTTAGAAATGTTTAAATGAGACCTCCACCACAGTGTTTATTGGTTAGTTAATGTTTTTGTTGACTTCACTGTTTAACTGCATTTTCTGTTCTTTTTCTTTGCTTTTGTAGTATGTGACTGATGAAAGCAAAGCAACAGTGCTCACAGTGCTGCAGAAGCAGGTGATTGAGTCCACCTCAGTTTGGTGCAGAGATATCCATCCCTCTAATAGGTCTTATTCAGTGTTCGGTCCTGCGGGAGACAAACAGGGAAACAAGCCTAGTCCAAGGCCTCCAGTCATCTTCACAGGTCCTCTGTCCTCTCTCTCCCTCAGCTCTCAGTGGACCTTCCTGAGTCCTGGTGGAGGAGTTTATATGAGCTGCCAATTTAACTCAGGTTCACATTCTAAAATGTTTTTCCCCTGGTCAAGAAGGAGAGGAGCAAATGAAGAGTATGAAGAAAGAAAACAAGACAAACAGGAGTAAGGAAATGAAAGAGGTGGTAAAGTAGTTTGGTTTGCTTTTGGCCTGTGTGTGTTTGTGAAAACCACAGATTGCTGTTTTCAGCAAAAGTGAAGAGATCTGTTTCAAATGACATAATCACAGATTTGTAAGAGTGCCGACAACTGAGTTAATTGCTGATTTTATGTGGACTGAGATGAAAGTCTGGGCCAAAGCCCCTCTAAATACTGCCTATAGACAACATTTCTTTGAAGGCATATTTAATTTGGCTGTGAGAGATAGGCAGTTTATTGTATCAGTTGTATCAATTAAGTTTTTATTCGGCCTGGGTATTCATTATTTTGCTGTGAATGGAGCATTCATCAGCAATTTATTTAGATTTTTTGTGATGTGTTTGGTCTGAAATGGCCTTGTGCTTCCATTTTCCTTGTGGTCCTTGTCTCTCAAAAGAGAGAGTCGACTCTGAATCACTGAAACAAGTCGTTTTTAAAACGAATCCCAAGCTGTTTCATGTTGATGTCAAAATGAAGCATTGACTGCGTGACCTGCGTCCGAAAGCCTAGCCTGACTTGCTGCCTCGCTGCCTTATGAGGCAATGACTTTGCAGGCAGCGTTTTTGCACGAAGGCACCTCATGAAACTGATTTCAAACAGGCTTCTGAGGCAGCGTAACGGCTTAATGATCTACAACAAAATAGAACGAGTTTTGGTGATAACTAAATGAATATTTAATTTCTATAATACTGATTTCTTGCTAAAAATAACATCAAAAGTGCAAAAGGTTAGTCCGAAATATACATTTACACACAAACTGACCACCAAACACAACTTTCAGACGCCATCTTTTTTTGTTCACTTCAACTGTCACGGAATGTAACGCACAGGATTGAGGGATATCAAAGGCAGCGAAGGATCTATGCTGCCTTCAAAATTCGATCAGAAGAAGGTACCGTTGGAGACAGGAAGTAAAGCAGAATTTGGATTCGGATGTCCCTTGATGCCGGTTGTGGCTAGAAGGGATACTGCTCCGAACGGAAATGAACAATGAAATTAATTGTATACCCATTAGATTGTGTTTTATTAACATCTACACCTACCCCAACCCTAAACCTACCCATTACAGGAATGAAAAAACAGTAACTATTGTTGTACAGTGTGACAAAAATTACGCTGTATTGATGTGCGCATGCCCAGTAGCGCCATACGTATCCCTTCTAGCCTTCACCCTTGATGCCTTCCTGCCTTGGAATTTTGGAACTTTTGGATGCAGCCATGTGAAAAAAAATTCATTCTTCATTCTTTGTCAAAGAATGCAAATTCATTCTTTGTCACTATGTGCCGCTTTTGGAGCGGTAAAATAGCGGTTTCCCCGGTAACAGCTGTACACAAAGCAGCACTGCCACTGCGCCCACAAACGCTGCTTTATCAGGCATTACAGGCATAATGAAGTGAAAATGAGACCAATCGGACCAATCACCGCAGATTAGCGTCACGCAAAGGGGTTTGGAAAAATGAAATCGTTGAGCAAATAGTTTTGGAGTCCTTGAGCAAAATGTATATTATCAGACAATGAAAGTGTTTTTTGACCTTGCAAGCATGTCAACCTGTTGTGGGGGACTCCCAAAACCAAAATATGAACCCTTCATTACCCATAATAGAGGCACTTTCATTAGAAATGTGGTCTTTTTTAAATTTTATTAATGTATCATCATGTTTTTTTTAAAGTGTATACGGGGTAGTTTTATGGTCCTGTTAGGCCCCTGGGTACATGGATGACCTCTTTTGTATACAACCCAGTGGAAAACCTATGTAAAGATTGATTTTGAGGAATTTGGAAACATTACTTTCGTAAGCTATCACAAATCTTCATTAAAAATTTCCTGTTGTAGTTGGAAGATTTGAAATGTATTTAGCAAAATGCAACCAGAGGATTCAATCTAACCTGGAATTTTGGAGACCCCAGGAAACTGGCCACACTGGTCCATAATCAAACCCTGTTTTTATAATCAATCACTTTTTACCTCTCAAACATTCCTACGCCAAAAAACAAGGTTAAAAACTTAAATTTGTCATTTTGAAAGACTGCATACTTCAGGACCCTTCCCCCCAACTCTAACTAACCTTGCTCCTTGTCTCTCAGCCTCAGAGGAGAACAAGAACAGGCTCTCCTTCAGTGCTTAATTGGAATAGGGTGGACATTGTGTGCTCATCAGAAAAAAAAAAAGAAGGACAGCTAGTGCAGCGAACACTTTAAGTGTGTCAATCTGAGTAATTTTAGATATTTCATCTCAATGAAATGATTAAAAGAGCAGAAGGACAAGTGTTTTCTGCGCACTCAAATAACTGAACAGAAGACCTGAGGGAATACAGAGGCCGAGGCGCACAGTGAACCTTTTATTTCTCATGTTCGCAGAGTCCTCTAAATCTGTGGCTCTCAGTTGGTTTTGCTTCAGATTTGGATATCAAGGTACCAATGAATTTTATTGTATTAAATTGAATTTCGATTAGTTTATGCTAATGATTCACCATATACTGTGGTATTCATCCTCATTGCAAGTTAATTCATATTTACTGTACCATGGGTTGTATTTTATTTTACTTTGTAAAGATTTGTTTGTTTTGAGGATGATGAAACATTACAAGTGCATGTTGACATCTGGTTAGTTCAACTTCTGGCTAGTGTCAGGTGAATTTGCACCAAAAAATAAGTCATGTTTGATTGGACGCACAATCCTTGACATCGATAATATGAAATATATGTAGCATTTATCTCCTTCCATTTAAGCCTAGTTAATTTGCTAACATACAGTTAGTTGCATTTTGAAACTATTTTATGAAAACTGTATGATTTTGTTTGCTCTGTATTCAATGTTTTTGAAGCTTTGCTAATTTTCCTCTGCCACAGCTTTCAAATCTCATTCGGCTTTGTGCAGTTACAAGATGCATTTCACCACATTTCTGAAAAATATTCTCTTTTTTGTTTCACAGAAAGAAGAAAATATTACATCTTGAACATCAACAAATTTTCCTTTTGCATTAACTGCCCTTTTAAGATTCTAAATGCTTTAAAGATTTAATTTTCTTCATTTTGGCAATATATTTTTATAACTCATATGTTATAATTTAACTAATTAGGTTTTACAATGTGTCTTTGAAGGCAGTAATGTAACCCTTATCTTATTCAGTCATTTGATACAGGTCTTTGAACAAAAATATCAGATAAAGATGAATCAGTTCACCCACATTCATTAGCTCAGGGTTGATCAAAAAAGTACTTAAATGTAAATATAAATATTTGTATGAGCCTCTGTGACAGTTACAAAATATATGCCCTCTATAGACGTGTTCAAATCAATTCAGGTTTTATGTGCTGCTTTTAAAAGTTTTACGAGGATTACTTTGCGTCTTCCTGTTGTTTGACAAGTTTGAATTTAGTCCTATGATCAGTGACACACAGCATGAATATTCAGATCAATCTAAATACCTGAGAAAGTAATTAAAACCTGTTTTGTTTCTTTCTATAGTAACAGAATCAGTTCCGTGCAAATTTTTTGATGCAAACAGGGTGTTAATTTTATACAGACCTACTGTAAATTATAAGTCTAAATTGAAAAGGAGTGACGGACAGAGATTTGAGTGTGAGAGAAGGGGGAAAAGTGTTGAAAACTGCAGACAACCAAAACTTTCTTTTGTTCTCAGCACTCACTTTTAAGCTCATCTTAAAGATGCAGACCAAATTTAAACCTTTCGCATCTTCGTATTTAGACTACTTTAGTGCATTCTTGAATCTGATCCTTGGAAATTCTACAGTATGCAACCTCCCAAACGCACACACATAAAAGGCAAGCGAATGCAAATTTAGTTTTCTTTAATTAGAGCACAAGGCCTGAGGCACAGTGCCTATCACAAGGCACAGAGTGAATTATCAAAGGTTTACATTACCTGGGGACAGGACCCTAATTGCAGTACGTCCAAACACCTTGGTAAGAACATATCCTAGAGAAAAGACGGAATGAAACAATGAAACAATGTTCAAAGGAATAGCCTTTGACCAAAGCTTTCAGACTAACTCAGAGGCCAAGCTTTGAGTCAGAAAATAATGGAGGAAAAACAAGAACTGAAAACAAAACACATCCCGACCTCTACAGACACATTCAGAGTGGTATAAAATCAAAGAATCTGTTTCAAATCGCTCATTAGACTGCTGTCACTGCAGTGTTAGATGTCATCCTCTCCAAGACCAGTCAACTGAATCTATTAAAACGAATGCGGCGGTAATAAACAATACATGAAGTACAGATCAGAACAGAGGCCTTGGGGTTTCAATGCTTTTCTGCTCTGTCCCTCCAAGAAACAAAAAGTTTTCTGGGCACAAACTGATAGTGGTATACGATGATATATGATGCTAAAGTTTGGTAAGATGGCTGGATTTAAACTCACAATGTTTTAAAACTCCAGGCATTCGTCACCTCTCACTGTACAGGCACAAGTGAATTGAAATAATATAGCAGCAGACTTAAGAAAAAATGTTGTTTTCTCCACTAATGGTAATGTGTGTGTCATAGAGCATGAGCAGTCATCATATCATGTGCTATAAAGATGATGTCTTCATGTTAGTTGTAGAGTCGATCACCTCCTGGTTTTTCTTCTTTTTTATTTCCCTCAATGGTAGACCTCAGCAGCTCTCACTCTTGTGCTTTCACTCTCTTCAGGCCCTGTACGGATTTTCCCCATGTCTGTGGGCAGAAATAGACGTTTATCTCGACGGGGTGCATGCATTAAGGAGAGCTAAACAGCTTTGACATGCCTGTGTCACTGACTTTCAAACTGCTTTCTGGGGTCACACTGCAAGTGTAAAGTGATTTTTCTTTGTCTTACAAGACCAAATGTATGTTTGCAATTGCATGTGCATATTTTATATAGGCTAGCAGAAGACATTAACAAATGTGTTCCCCCATGCTGATTACTGTAACAGCATGTGGTGCACCACAATCAGCTCCTGGTGAAAATGAGTGAAAGAATATGACAAGAATCAAAGAGTTGAAGAGTTAAAACAAAAGAGAGATTACAGTAGCAGCATGAGTGCAATCAAAATATAACTTTTAATATATCAAACTAAATTTCTACTGCATATCTTTGGATGCATATCAGAGACAGATGAGTTTGGATCCAATTTTTGTTCCACTGGGCAATGTGAAGGTGTTGTCTCTGATGAAGGGAAGACATGTTTTGTTTATTTAAATAACTGACTTTTATATAGTTATTATACTAAAGAACATTATTTTAAATATTATGTGGAAAATATTTGGTTTGTTCATTTTCTGCAAAATATGTTTTTTAATGTATTTTACAAATTTTAAAATATATATTTTTTCTTTCCCCACAGACACATTAACACTACTGTTCCTCCACGGACCTGGTTTTTGAAAACCCTGATCCAACGTGGAGTCTCTTCCAGGGTTCGTCACTGACTAAAGAGAAGTGCAATGATTTGTAAAGAAATGCATTTTTTTTTATTTAATTTTGATTTCATTTTACTTTTTTGTGCAGGTACAGTACACTGACTAAATGGAGACTAGATGTGTAAATCAAATCAAATCAAGTTGAAATGGTGAAATGGATTGTCAAACAAAAACTTATTTTTTTTATATTTATTTTTATTATATATATATATATATATATATATACACACACACATACACACACACACACACACACATATATATATATATATATATATATTTTTTTTCCCCTTCGGTCCAATTTAACCCCTGAAAAAAAGGAAACCATAGCAACACTAGATGGCCCATAATAGAGTGAGTGCCTGCTCTTGATGTTTGCTTTTCACTATCTCATTTTTAGAGGACAGCTAATGGACCATACAAATATTCAGTCTCATTCCCCCCGATGGAGTCCTCTGTAGACATTGCCTATTAAAAGGACAACTGTGACTTTTGTCTCTTGTCCTGAGGGAAAGAGGCCATGGTGTCGCTTTTATAGAGCTTTGAGATATTTAAAGCATCATCATGTCTATTGCGCAAAGCCTGTTAAACATTTAACCCCATCAGGCAAGGTCAAACACACAAGCACACACATGCGCACAGAGTAATCAGGCCACAGTGGGACAAATTGCATATTAACAAGGGCTTTAGGTCTATTGTGTCGATGCTTTTTCTCAGTGGGTGTTATTAGAAGAGCTAGCAGTGTGTGTGACAGGATGGGAATAGCCTTGAAGTGCAGCAGTGAGGTGGTGTGTCGGGCTTTTTCTTTCGGTCATCTCTCCCAAATGTACTGTAATCTCAACTTGGGGTCCCATCGTGGCCCTCTAGTCTACATCACTATGAATATCATGCCCTTAATTCATTGCTGTAGGGAGTCATGTTTAATCAGCGTCATTATTGGATTCTAACCATCTATTCCAGTCTCGTTACAAGAGAGACAGATACTTTTTGATATTATGCCATTGAAATATGGTGTTAATCTTCTGAACTGGCTGACAAAATGACATTACGAGGGTTCAGATCTCCGTCCTGTGGTGGTTGAATCGAGCTGTTAAAGATTTTTGACAGCCATCACAATCCAGTCCTCTAAGTGCGTGCAGGAATTCCATTGGGAAAAGACTTCCAGCCAGTTTAGAAGAGAGGATCAGCTGCACTCTTATAATTAAATGTCAATTTTATATTTGGAGTCTAAATAATTATGGATGAAAGTGTGACCAGGTCAAAATCAAATCTGAGCGCACTAAATTATCACTGGAAAGAAAATCCTCAGAGATTAGGGTTTATGGCAGGGACATTTGCAATTACGCTTGTAGAATTGCACATTGGAGATGTTTATGTATTTTTTTTATGTAAATTGTCGAATTAAAGACTACAGTACATCACAGGTAACACGTTTCAATGAACATGTTTACACATATTATAAATATATATATATCTATATATATATATATATACATAAACCACCCTGACTATATTCAGTTATTTATTCTTAAACTTTTCCTAGTCTTGAATATTCAGTTACATCCTTTAATAATAAAAAATAACCAAGCCATGTGTGATTACAAGCAGCTTTTAATTACCATTATTTATATTAACATAATTAACGTGCTTGTAGTTAATTATATATGCAGTAACACGATTGCTGTAAAGTGTGACCTCAAACTGTAATAGCCTTTCAGTAATTAATGTCCATATTACCAAGGCATGTATTATTATTATTTTTATTAATAATACAACAGACAACTCAAATTAAAGAGCAAATGTTTTCTCTTAATTAGGCCTATCGCTTGTAGTGGGTTTCTCTCAGTAGAGCGCGGGAAGTGAGACGGAAAACCTGGACTGGATTAAGTGGAGTCTATTGATTTCTGAACTCTACGCAGTGACTGGAGTCTGTTCCACTTACACGTGAATCCACACCGGCTTTTAGTCTGTGCGACACACTTATCGGGACAGTTTGGCTTATTTTAAACATTTCTGTTCGTTGGAGACAAAATAAACGAACTGACTAATTATTATTTGAAATGATTATTACTCGATAACAATGACTTGTTTATGAACTTGAGTGCAACAGCACCACATTGGGTAAACATCCATTCTTCCGCACGACAGCTTGACATTTGGCTTATTTGAAACATTTTTCATAGGCTATGTGGAGACAAAACATACATACTGGCTGATTACTGTCTGAAATGTAAATTACTCGACACCAATTACTTGTTTATAGACTTAAGTACGACAACACTCTTGCTCATGTGCTGTTGCTTAATTAAACATCCATTCTTCTTCCATGCAGATTACGCACGAGAGACGCCACCGCCTCTGCTCCGGTGTGCACAGCGTTGCTCTCATCCCAGTGGCCCCCAGGAGCCCGACGCGATCTGTGATGAAATCAGTGTAACACAACCAGCTGTTCATATGTCATCTCGAATTTAGCCGACATCTGTCATGTATGCTCATGTATCATCTCTTACTCAGGCACATCTGGTCACTTCACAGCGCATCCGAGCAGCAGGGTGAAGGACAGCCGCTGCGCTCCCTCCGCCCTCAATCACCCTCCGCTATTGGCCAGCACGCACCGGCTTCATTATTCCAGTCTCACGGATGCGCGAGACACTCACCCAGCGCGCGGATGAGAGAGATTCACGTAGAACTTCGGGTTTATCGCTACGGGAGGGACCTGTTACTGAAGCCACGGGAACGCACGGCACATACATGAGAGCGGCACATGCGAGCGGCTCCCCGGTTTAGTTGGGGACGCAGGAGAGAAGCGCAGTGATGATGGGACGGTTTGGGAAGAAGGGACGATACTCCTGCTTTGGCTTCCTCGCGGTCCTGGTTCTCCTGCTGCCCTATGTGATGGCTAGAGGTAAGAGAACTGAACTGTTCACGAAAGCCTATATAGACTTTTCCACCACATTTAGCGGTCTTGGAGAGTTCGTGGACTCTGAATCTTCGCTGTATGAATGAATACATATGGAGTGAGTGATGCCCAATAACGACAGTATATCAGGTTTTTCCAATGCAAGGCACGACTGTTCCAGTATCAATGGGGCTTTGCGGTGAAACATGTGTAGCAGATGCTAATTCGCGTAAAACTACCTACACGCATGTAAAAGTAATGCGCTTCAGTCCCATCACTGTGCCAAACGCTTGAATAGGCAGAAGCGACTGTAGATAGAAGCGAGTGCCAATGCACAAAAAACATCTGCGCGCGACGTATTTTGTAAATGTCTGCAAAACATGAAATGCTATCAGCTGTCTCCACTGGAAACCTTGTCATCAATTCGGTTTGCATGAAGCTTGTGTTTACTGGAGTGAGAATGTCAAGTGTGCGTGCCATGAGGTGCGCCGCGCAACAGGCACAAAAGACGGCTTTCCATTAGATTCTTCACGCTTGTTCTTCAGCCGTCGTGTTCTTGATTGAAAATCGCGTAACACTTTTATTTACAGTGTACACGTTATTTATTAGGCTATTGCTTAAATTACAAGCAGCTTCATAAAGTACTTGTGAACTATGTGCGTACTTAAGTACGCCGTATTTTAAATGTACTTTTACTTTAAAATATTATAGATTTGGAAGTAAAAAGTCACTTTGCGATTTAAGCATTAGCATTTATTTATTTATTTAGTGATGTTGTCATTATTTTAGTGTCATATGTGTTGCTTTAGTGGTATTTTGTGTGAATAACACTGTGTGGTATATGGAAATTTTACTCATTAGGTGACTTATTTTATCTCTTAATTTTTATTATTATGCTGGACAGTACAGTTTAAGTTACAAAGCAGATTTGAGTTGTTGAGGATGGTTGGCATATTAGCATTAAATACACACACACACACACACACACACATACATTTACAGTTACAGACTATAAAATATATCATAATGAAGAGATTCTGGAAACAGCTGCCAATTTTTTTCTTTGCTGTATATTAAACAGGATTGTTTTTATACTGAATGAACATTGCATTGGAAATTGTAACTGAAAATAACACGTTGGTGTCCTATCCATAGATTTCCTTTTTAAATGATGAATTCAGCACTCTTATCAAAGAATAATGCTGCATGTTTTTTGAAGCGAAAGCAGAAGCAAGGCAGCAATTATCTTATGTTAAGAGTCATTGATGCTTAGCAAAGAGGTGGACAGGGTACAGAGACTCTGAATACAATAACTATCATTAAGATGTTCAACCAAGATAGATTAATTGAATGTTTATAAACAAGTGTCCAATTAGAATTTTGTTAATTGCGAGTGTGTTTTTTTGCCCTTCCGTCTATCTCGTGGTCCTGTGTGGTGTCTTAAATTTAAAGCATTTAAAAAGAACCTGAAGCTGTGGAGTGGGCAATTTGAGGTTGATGGTCTTGTTATCAGTCAGGAGTGCTGTTATTACCTGAGGCACCCCTAAGGGCCACTTTTGAGATCAGCTTTGTGTATCTGTTCATAGAGGCTGGCTAAGAGATTGTCGTAGCTGTTTTCTCTCGGGGTTTATTTCTATGAAATGGTGATTTTAGTTCATCATCCATTAATGGATCTGCATCAGAATTTGTTAATTGATTGATACATAATGCTCTTTCTCACTGTGCGTTAAAAAGTCCTAAAATGTTTGCTGTTGCGCAACATCTGACCTCCTGATTCTGTCATCTCTTATGATAAACTATTTGCAAGTCTATTAGCAAATTAGCCCTCAGGATTTGATCCTCCTTCTTTCCTTAAACTATGGAAATCAGCTCAAACCGGCCTAACATTCATAATTAATGAGTTCTCCTCACCAGCATTAAGAGGGTATTGCATAAGATATATCCGTTCCTCTCTGAGATATCGCTTTGTTGGTTCATTGGGAGAATTCATTAATATGCAAATGAAACCGTGTCATTAAAATATCCAATCATCTGTCATGTTCACTTACACCGCTTCAAGCGCTGACATCATCTATTGTTTCACATCCACGCTCAGAAATGCTCTGCACCTGTCAGAAGGAAGTTGTTATTGAAAACCATAAACAAACCCAAACTATTACAGCGTTTGCCACATTGCCTGTGGTCAGAGCGTTAAATGTCATTTTCCTTTAATGTATTGTAGGGTTTTTTTTTTCATAAAGTTGATGTGAGACACAAAACGGAAATGTAGCCCTGGGCAGCAGTAGATGGAGCTGTAACTGTGCCCGATTCAGTGATAGAGGCGCACATGATAATGAGTTTGAGTTGCTTTTGAAGTCTCCAGAGAGGTTCTCTGATGGCATGAGTTATGAATAAAGGCAGTGCGTTCCATCTGAACATAAGCAATGATTAATTTATCATTCGGTATCGTTAGACCGACTCTCACAGTACTCACAGCAGTCACTTTTTGACATCTATGCACGTATGAAGGAGAACCGTGAAGTGAATCTGCAACGTGGGACGTGACTCAGTTTTTTTTTTTTGTTCGTCATTATGACATAAGTATATTCATCAATAGAATATTAGGCTACTCACAAGATGTCTGTTAACATTGATGCATTGCAGTGTCCACAAGTATCTCGCACTGTAACCGCAAGGCGTACATTTCCCAGAATACATCAGTGATGTCCCCAGAGAAATGTTTGGAGCCTGTCAGTGTTGTGAGAACTTGTCATGAACCTGGTTGGTGGAGAGTATTTATGAGTGCGAGAGAGATGCAGGTCTGCTCATCCTCAGGGATTTAGATCAGAAGATGCTTGTTAGGATGATGGAATCCTCTTGTCATTTGTCATAGCTGTAACATGGAATGCCAGCCCTTGTGCTTTTCAGTAAAGGCTAAGTAGCTTTTTGTTGCTGTGCGGTGTTTATGTATATGTGCGAACAGGTGTTTATGTGTAATTTCCCTCAGAGGTCTGTGATTTGCTGTATAATCCGTATGTGCAGCATTCACCGGTAAAACTCAACAAAGGTCATGTTTAATCTTTCAAACACTCATGAATTTGTCAAAAGGAGGGAGGATCTTTGTAACCGCATGCATTTTCAATAACAAGAGGGCAGCGGGGGTAGATCCTGGGGGAGGCTGAGTTTGGAGATTTTTGTGTTCGTTTGCATCATTTTCTTGTGAGTGCTTGGGGGTGGAATTAGATGTTGTATTTTTGGTGATGTTCATCCCACACTCTATACTGACAGACAATGCAGGTGTATCTAAATGTGGGTCCTTAAGCCAGAAGTTTTGGGTACATCCAGTACAGAGTCCAAAATGAACTCTTAATCAGTGCCAAATGTGATGTTGGCTGTTAACTGCAACATGGTTTAACAAATTGGAAGTTTGGTCTGCGCTGACAAAAGTGATGTGATTCAAGTAAACACATTATAGAAAACCGAACTGACTGCTACATCTTGTGTCTTCTGACAGCTTTTACTTCAGCTGAACATTTTCCATCTGATTTTTATCTCGGATGCCTAAATTTTTTTTTTCCTTCAGGACTCCATGTGGTGACACATATGTGGAATATTCCTCACATTAAGCCACTAAAACGGAAATATGAGGAGCAAAATAACAATGTATCTTCATGTTTTTAGGTCTGTTGCAGTTTCACTGTGGTATAGAAGCTGACTCATCTAGGGTGACACAGTGACCTGTGCTGCTTGTTGGTAGTATTGAAAGGAATACTGCTAAATAATTCCATTATTTATGGAACACCATTTCTCTCTTGGGTTGTGGGAGGTTGATGGGCTAAAATAGCAAATTCACTGTGAAAGCATAAAACATGGCCATCTCAAAAACATTGCATCGCCTCGCTGTTTCATTTAGCCATATGGATATTTGTAGAAAGTATTGCCACTCAGTTCTCCTGGCATGTGCCCACAAACAGTTCCTTCCTTGAGTGGCCTTGTTTTCTGTTTCTCCATCTTCATTTGTGTCTCCTCATGGTGCTTTTGATAGAGTGCTGAATGAAGAGCCTTGGAGATTGCTGTCCTTCCTCCACTGACCCTGGGTTTCACCACAAAGGCATAACTCGCACCATTAACCGTGAACTCTCGAGTATGAGTGCTTTCCTTTCTCTTCCTCTGCCCTAACTCTATTTAACTTTTCAGCATGCACACAGACCTCTTCAGGTGCTCTAAATGTTCTGGACTACCCTCCATATAATCATATCTCCTAGGTGCTCCCTACTTCCTCTTCCTGTAGCGGTCTTCTTATTTTTGTAGTTTTAAAGAATAAGCTTGAACTCTCTTGCAGGAGAAAGGAGGAAACAATAAGAAAAAAAGGCTATAGATAAGTACAATATAGATAGGCAGTAAATTAGGGGAAAGAAGTTTTCAGATGTTGCTTTTTTATTATTTCTACACCACCCTGCAGCATATGCCAAATCCTGAATATAAGGTTAGAATTATGGTCAGAGACAGAAGAAAATGCAAACATGATCTAGTTGTTTTCTGCTACATCTGAGGATGTTTTAATACATACAAACAGTGACAGAAAATGACATTTTGTGGAAAAAAGATTATTTATTAATAAAATTGTGTTTATGTAAAAATTTTCTTTGACTTTTAATGGAGTATTGGAACATATATTTCCACTTAAATTAAATTAAATGATACATTTTGACATTTCTTTTGACATTTGACTGCGTTTGTTATTGTGATAATTACATTGAAGCTGATACATTAGAACATTTTTTGTTTTGTGATAAAAAATTGTACATGATGGTAAGATTTTATGGAACTTCATGTACTCTGTATCATCTTAATATCAACAACAATATATAGTAATATTTATTTATTAATACATTTAACTAAAATATTTTGTTTATATAGCCTCATTGACCTGTTTGCCTATAGAAAATGGAAAGTTAATGTTTGACTTCAATCATTAAAGCATTCTGACCCAATCGGAATCTTGCTGATTCGTATTTTTACAGTTGCAATGCAATAATGACAAATTAACAAGCACTCATACAAATGCATACACACACGCACGCTTGCATGCGCACACAGTAATGACTGTTTGATGGATAACATGAATCAACCTCTATGCAGTAATCACACAAATGTAAACTAGTTTAATGTATTCTCCCCTCATTACCCCACCGTGACAGATGTCTGCTATTGGTCATTGTATTTGAAAAATGATCCGACAAGTCTCTTTGATGTAAATCGATACCGCTCCCAAATATGAATATTTCATGTTTTAATAATCAATTGCAACATTGACAGAGATGTAAGAGACTGTCTGTAATAAAATATAATGCAATTTAATCTCAGAGGCTGCGATGGCTGTGCTGTCATCGAGCAGTGCTCTGATTGGCCCGTGGGCAGTATTGATCACTGTGAGACTGGCAACATGAGCAAGCAAAACTAGCTAGCAACTAGCTAGAACAAGCGTGTCCTTTTTCCCCATGCATGAATGTTATGCATTGTCTTTGAAATGCGAAACTGTGGTGGGACATTGCTGAAAGTACTGTGTAAAGAATACATCAGTAACTTTTTTTTTTTTTTTTTTTTAACAGTTGTAGATATTGTAGCTTGAACATGGAGTATATCCATTACTTTAATGCTCTAGAAATGGCCTTCATGATGGACAATACCAGTTTAGACCCGAATTAATTTCCATGCAGGTCCAGCCTGGTTTATGAATAATAAATGCAGGTTTATGCTGCCTAGACACTTTTTATTCTGGTTAAATGCAGGTTATACAATTTTTATGCTGGTTAAATGCAGGTTTATGCTGGTTGAACATTTTGTATGCTGGCTAAATGCAGGTTTACTAGTTGGGGGTTGGTTTGTGCTGTTAGATGCTGCTTTATGTTGGTTTATAATGGTAAGGTGCTGGTTAAAAGTTGGTTTATGCTGGTTAGATGTTGGGTTATGCAAGCCTGTTTTGCTAGTCAGAAGCGCTGGTAAGAATAATTCCCTCAAACATTTCTCATCCTCATGTTAAACATTAATACACCCCCAAAAATATATGGTCCTGCTCATAAGAATCTACAAGATGTTTTTTGTGATTGTTGTTTGTACTGAGCAGAGAATCTGCCCACTGTTTTTGAGAGAAAGCCTCCAGGTACTGTAAGTTCTTTGGTTTTTCCCAGTGTGCTCTGCATGTTTGAGCTCTCAACCACACTGGCTCAGTGATGCTGAGGTCCAGCTTTGCTGCTCAGGACAACTAAGGCACTCATACACAACTATCATAAAAGGAGGCAACAGATGTCTTGTGGGATATGCTTAAATATCAGTTATGTAGATTCTCCAGCACAGTAAAAACGCAATGCTAAATAATACAAAATATTTAGCAGATTCTGCCAGTCAAATGTTAGCGCACAAACACAGCTGTACCATCATGATCTCATATTCTCACATACACTTGAATTTCATTAAAACTATAGCCTTGCTTTAAATAATGAGTGTGTCATGATATAATATGGTTCTATCTTCTTTCTCATTTCATACACATGTTCTTGAGGCCACTCATAGGATGTGCTCTGTGTTCCGTGAACAGCGGAGGAGAGCGGCAAGTTCTTATGTGCATGTATTTTTCATTCTCTCTCTCTCTCTCACACACACGCACACACACATAGAGGCCGTATACAGAGAAAGGCTCGCTGCGTCTGCATGTTGATGTATGGTCAGCAGTGTCGGTGTAAAAATCTGCTGGTGCTTCACGCTTCTGTGACTCACTGCTTGTAAAAGAGCCGGAGAGCCGCACAAACCAGGTGTTTTGTGAAAAACACACACTCACAATGCATAGCCAGCTAGAAACAGACACATTCCTGTCTCGTACATGGTTTTTCCTCATTAAAAAGTAGTTAATTTTCTTTACAGCCCTTTTAACTTCAGTGTAGGTTTAAGTTATAGTCTGCATTAGATTTCAGGTTGCCTCCCACTGTGGCATTGCAAATGTTTCTCAGAAGCACATTGTCTTCTCAAACTCATTTGAGAATAGTAGAGAAAAATGCTGTTTGTGCACAGAATTCTATCTCCTGTAGACGTTTGTTTGGAATAAAATTTTTCAGCAGGCTATTAAGAAATGTGCTCTTGTTATATTTTTCAGTCTGATTGAATGAGTTGATAGGTAAGCAGGGTGCAAACTAGCTGATGTGGGATGTATCTTAAACTAAGGAAATATGACATGTCAGTACCATTTATGTATTTTTATTTACTGTTATGAGTATTTTGTTATGTACTTGTACTATAAATTGTGCATTCTCATTTTCCTACGTTGTTACAGTTAGATTACATTTGCCATCATCTAATACCCAAAAGTTTTAAAGTCTTTGAAAAATGTAACCTTTAGTAAATCTCACAATGAATATTAATGTTGTGATGCCATTAGAAGCCATTTTTTTTTAGAAAAAAAAATAGTGTACAATTTTTATATCAGCCAGTTACTTAAATAATATTAAAAATAAAGCTTGATTTTTATTCTAATAAAAATGTATTGATTTTTAATAACTAAATTAGTAAATAAATGTGCATAACGTTTGTACAGTATGTAAAATTATGTATCTGTGATTAAACTGATTTGTTACTACTACCTCACTAGCTGCTTATGCTAAAACATACATTGTCTAGTTCTGTCAAGTTAAGACAACTGTATGACGTTTTGTGTATTTTTATGACTTTGGAGTGAGTGTAATTTACTGTTGTAAATACACTGGATAGCTGTACACATGAATTTGTTGCTGACGCAAAGCAATCCACCCTTTTTGCTGAATTTTGTACCTGCTTACCAAACTTACATAATCCCAGAGCAGGCATTTGAAGGGAACCATGGGAAAGAAACAGAAACCATTCGCCTTATTAGAAGTCAGTGTACCATCAGAATGACTTTGAAACTGATATTTCAAGGTAAAAATCTTATTTACTGTTCCTTAATGTGTCTCTGTGCAGTCACATTTTGAGCATCCCACAGGTGGTTCTTGTATGAATGCATATGCTTCTGTGCCTCACTTTAGACTTTCTTAATGCATTTTTTAGGCTTGTATGCTGCCTCAGATGCATTTTTGTGCCATCCCCTCCCCCCAACCCAAAAGTGAACCTATTAATGAGCCTCAGTAGGCCCTGAGACTCCTGAGCAGCACTTTAAGCAGTTAGCACAACTTTCTGCAGTGCAGAGAGTCCCCTGAATGCCCCGCACCTAAAGTGTGATTCAACAGGGCTAAGTGGTTGACATCACATTTACTTGTTCCTGCTCCTCACTGTTCCAGGTGATACTATCTCCCTCTTTGATACCATACATACACACACTCATGATTTTCATCTCCTTCTTTCTCTCAAGGTCTCACTTTCTGTTCTCTCATTGTTCTGTCTGTCTCCGCACAGATATTATACTTTAATATCCCACTTTCTAGAACTTTCTGTTCTGTCTTCACGTTTCCCCTCTGTCCTGCCCTTTCTTCACACATTTCGGCTCTCTCTTACACACTTATGACCTGTGGGAGAGAAAACCCAAGCGAATAGAAAAAGAAAACTTTCATGGTCACACATTGAGGTGCCGAATAGCTGCAGTATGATAATCTGGCTTTAACAAATGAAAATGACTACCCTGAGACGGGGCGGCTCGCTGTGGCCGATGCGCCCGAGGTCAGTGCAGTCTTTTATTTTCCAATTAGCGAAAGAGAGGTGAGTCGCAGCCTGCCGGGGTCTCTCTCGCCGAGGAAATGTGCGGTCTCCAGCTATAGCTGTTCCTTCCGCTACCTCATATAATTCCATTCCGTTCTGCGATTTACATGCAAATGAGAGCAAATTACTATTCATTCAGAAGTGAAATTGGGAATGTGCATGCTAATGCTAAGAGACCACCATCATAATCTTTGTTCCCCGTGCCACCTGACTGCGCACGCATTGACGGCATGTGAGTGTTTTCTGGCAATGCGAAGAAATTGAAAACCTTTAAAAGGCCACTTTTTAACTCACACAAATGCACAGCAACAGATATGATAGAAATCAAAGGTACAGGATGACATTGGAAGAGGAAAAAAGCTACCACTTGACTCACTAATCATTATCCACAATTCCTCATTTCTCTCTCTCACCCTTTCCGCAACATCAGATAATGCAGCTCGAGAATGATACAAGTGATTGCAATCTCACCATCCATGAAACAACATGAATGCTGCCTAATCATGCTTCATATGTATAGTAAGTGTGCTATTCATGTGCTTCCAATGTGTTGTATCTATTCATATAAGTGCTCAAAGGAATTTGATAATGATTATTGTTTTGAGTGCATTTCTATAGCACCGTTTCAACAGTGCAGGTCAAAGGTCATGCCCCATACACCAATTAGCCTTCAGAAAGCTCTGGAGCCACACTGTGGATCTATATTTGGATGTGTATTATCAAGGCAGACAAGGGAAGAAAAAAGCCTTAGGAATTCTAACATTTACACAGTTTAGCCTTTTCACTAAGCCCTTGGCTTCTCTCTCTGTGTATTATTTTGTGTGTGTGTGTGTGTGTGTGTATGCACTCACATACGGTATATACATATGTATATGTGTGTGTGTGCGTGCATTTACATTTATTTTCTATGCGTATATATACACGTTTATTCCTGGAAATAACTGAAAATTTTAGTATAAAACTTGTTTTAATTTAAATAATAATAAGAATTAAAAAAAAAATCTTTACCTTTTTCTAAAAAAAAAAATAGTATTAAAAATGAAGTAACAAAGAAACCTTTATGATGTAAAATGTATAAATATATTTAAAAAAAATATAATGTTTATTTAGCACTATTTCTGTCACAAATAATAATAATAATAATAATAATAATAATAATAATAATAATCTCTCTCTCTCTCTTTCTCTCTCTCTCTTTCTCTATGCCAGCAGTCTGCTCTTTGAGTGTTGTACCCAGGCTACCTGGCTGTATCACCGCAGTGCTCATCATGCATATTTTATAAGAGTTTTTACTACTGAGTGATGAGGTTGCCTTCCATGTCAAATAGCCATCGGTAGTAGCTCACTCTGTTATGCGCAGCTGTCAGATTGGTAAGAGGTCTAAGTCGGTGTGCACGCAAGAGGGAGAGGGGGTTTCATCAGTAGCACGCTTCAAAGGAAACCGAATGCAGGAAGAGGCGTTCGTGTTTAGTTTACTCTTTAAATTTCTAAACAGCACACCTGCATCACCCGAGGCCACTGTGACCTTGGATGGTCTGTTAAAGTTTGAGATGTGTTTGAAACCTGTCATACTCACAATCTGTCTGTACGCGGACAGAGATTGCAGTTGTTTTATCCTTTCATGATCACAGTTGCTTCCATGCATGTATATGGAAAAAAAAATCTTGCATTGAAAAAATCCTTAGTTTTCAAGGTGAGATCAATAGTACAAAATGGGCTGTGATTTATGCCAGTATGACGGTGAAAAATTCTTTACATTTTCTTTTAAATAATATTTAAGGACACATTCATTGGCATAATTGTGTATTGATATAACCTCTAGTTGAATGAATTGGAATGAATCTTTTTGGAGAACAAAATAATAAAAAATAATGCAGCAATCAAAATAGTAATTTTTTAAATTCTTGTGAAAAAAGGTGCGGGGAAGGTGAGCTCTTGCAATGAACAGTGAAATATGGACTTTAATTTATGTCTGCATACCATTGACAAAAGATATTGATGTTTTCTTTTAAAATTAAATGTGTATTTTAAATTAGGCCTGTTTCAGTCATGAAAGAATCTTTTGAACAATTCAGTGGCTCATAATATTTAAAGACATATTCAATGGCCAATGCATACTGGTGTATTGATATAACCTATGTACACCAAACGAATCAATGAATGAATCTGAATTACACATTTTTGGTGAACAAAATACAAAATGCTGATTTAAAATCCCCATCTGTTAAGACTCATCTGGATATGTATTGGTTTTGTAATCAAAGTAATAAACTTAAGCACACAAAATTTGCCTGGATTTTTACCCCAATTTATAGTCTGGACATGTTGACTCTTGAAAGTCAAAGCCAGTCTGCAGCATTTTATTTAAGTCAACAATTAATGGAAAATCGAGTAGTGTATGATGGTCACAGACTCTGACTTCTTAGTTTCAGATTATGATTCTATCCAGCTAGAGGATATCAAACATGTTTGATGTCTTGAACTGATTTTAAAAAAACATTGTTTTCATTTTTCACACATTTCCTAGCAACAAGGTACGTGTTTCTGCTTGAGTTTGTTGTGTTCGGAACATTATAAGATTCAAAGACCTGTTCTGTTTTGGGATCAATTTCCAAATCTTATTCATAGATTGATGTTGTCAACATCTTTGAGCTGTATTGCTCTTGTTACTTTCAGAATGACCTTGTAGATGTTCCGAGAATCTCCACAAAACATGTAATTGAATCTGTAAGGTCTTGCAGTGCATTTGCTTTTCTCCGTGTCATCCCTTTGTCTCACTCTTCTCGCTCTTTCTTTTTTCCCCCCTCTCAGACACTTCACCCAAAACAACCACACTGATTGTGATCTTTATAAAAGAAAAGCAAGAGACCCAAAAATGAAGAGAAAGAGAAAAAGGGATGGAGCAAGTGAGAGTGAGTTGAAAGTAATAGACTGGAAGAATCGATTGCGGGGAGCTACAACAGAAGACATCAGAGAGGAATCATGCTCACCCTCACTCTTCCCCTTTGGCTTCTTTTTGTTGTTTTCTTCTAGTTTGGAGAGCTTTCTCTTTTCTGTCTTCCTCTCTTTTCCCTTGTCTCTTTCACACTTCCTTCCTTTTCTTCGTTTCCTAAAGTCGGTTTGCATCAGGGACCAATTAAACGCAGCCGTACGTCTCTCAGCTCTGAGCCTCTGCTGCACACTTCCTGTCTAAACTGAATCTATAATCGGGCTATAATTTGACTGTGTGGACTCCAGTCTAATCTAGTCCCCCAATAAGCATCTTCACCAGTGCCCATTAATTCAGAACAACCTAATGATGCTCCTCACAGTCACACGATTTACTGAACACAATGAGTGCTACTGATTGTTTATTCCACCAGCAAACCATAAGAAGCCTCCCCAGGTCATGACAAAAAGCAATCAATTGCATCTATTAAAAGGTTATTTATAGAGATGTTTAGTGAGATGTTCCAAGGAATGTGTGAACAGGATGTGGGTAGAGATCTGACTAGAGATGGAAAACCTAGATGCTACATTAGCAAATGCTGATGATTACCATATTATGTAAGCGCTTCAGCTATATTAGGCAAAACTTGCTTGTAAACATGCTAGAGAATTTACACATTTCATATTACATAAGTGTATGTACGTATATATGTATTTATATATTAGTGCTGTCAGTCAATTAAAAAAAACGAATTAATCACACATTTTTTTTAATTAATTGCAATTGATCACGGTTAATCCCACCTAACATTGAAGTTTTTATATATACTTTTAGAATGCAACAATTTCACATACTGTAAAACCTTCAAATTAATGTTGAAGCAACATAAAGTTTCTGCGCTCGTTTGACTAGCGCCTGTCACTGAGGCGAAGTGGAGTGTGTGTCTCCTGTTTGATGTGATCGTAAAGAAGTTCTGCATCTAAATAAATGCAATTCTTTTTTTCAGATTTATTGTTAGTGTTTTGCCTTTATTGTGATACAACAGTGGAGAGCTGACAGGAAGCAAAGTGGGAGAGAGAGAGAGAGAGAGAGAGAGAGAGAGAGGGGGCGGGATCGGAAAAGGTCCTCAAGCACGGATTTGAACTTGGGACGCCCATAACGCAATGTTTGCGCATTTGCCCACTAGGCTATCGGTGGTGACAAATACTGTAAATGCAATTCTTGTCAAGAAAAAAGAGACAGAAGCAGCAGTTGTGAGTGGGGTGACCAACCCTAGCTCCGCCCCTGCATTAACTGCGAAAAATATTTTGGAAAAATTAATCGCTTGTGTTAACGTGCTAATTTTGACAGCACTAATTGTATGTGGCATTTGTGTGTATTCCATATGTACGATTCTAGCAAGTGTTTATGAATCTGGGTTGTAAATGCAATGATAGCTGATTTGATCTCAGGTAGGAGGGAGCCATAAATTAAGCTGAATTGGCAGCTGAATTCCTTGTACTGTAGTGCTTTTCAACAAGGTCTTCAACCTTAGATTGCTCTAGTGGGACGTTCATTGCAATTAGTGTACTGTAAATCAGTTTAGATAAAGCGCGTTTGCTAAACGACAAGTTGTGAGCGAGTATTCCTTATGTAACAGAACCCCATATTTCACGGCATCTTCTGGAGCGTCGGATGCAAAATGCTTTTGGTGAGTAATGTTTTGGAAATTGACTTGACATACATGATCCAAGTCGGCGTAGACGAGTTTTGACAACGCTGTAGCAGCCTGTCTTTGAACCTTCCCATAAAACTCATAACTTTATCTGTTTGTGCACCTCTTTATCTATTTCCCAGGGGTTCTGCTGTGTTTCACTCCATCATATGGCATTTTCCGAGAGAGATGCGCTTGTAAGAATGTCTGTGTGAAAACAGACACACGTATACACTGATATGAATACACAAATCCACCCACACGCGTGCCTTCTCCATCCCTCTCCTCATTTGATCGCTGCAGATTTTAAATTGGTGTCACTCTGCTCTCGCGCTCTCAGCTCCATTTAAGGAGACAATGATGGGTATGCGAGTAGAGTGTGTGTGCCTGTATGTGCGTGCCCTATCCGTCCTGCTCTTCTTCGCCTCTCTTAATTCCACATTACGTTAATGGCGTCTTTTTCTTGCTCAGTAGTGCAGGGCAATCCTGGGAAGAGAGGAGGCCAGCTAATGAAAAGGTAATGACATGCCGTCCACTGTCATAATGGCCAATTATCTCGCTCTCAGATTCCGGCAACACGTAGAGTGCTGAGTTCCTACTGTCTGTCTCACCCTGTAGATACTTTAATGAGCACTTAACGTCCCTCTTTTTCTCATTTTGCTCATCATTCAAGTGTTTTGGTCTAGTATTGTCATAGCTAGATCTTTGGAGCGGTGTGTGTATAAGTGTGTGCGTACCTGTGTGCATGTGTACCTGCTTTAGGACTTACGAGTGGTGGAGGAGGTACACAGATTGCATGAGGTAAAGTACCATGTGTTTCATTTGAACATAAGATGGGTTAGAGCTCAGTCTGACATTATTAATCAGCCAGTAATTGTCAGTCAGGGATTGGTTTATTACGAGGTTCTCTGGAATACTTGATTCTGATTGGTTCATTGTGGCATTCTAATATTCATGTCACCCATGGCAACAATGTATTAGGCCATATGTCAGACCGTTTGTCCTGTTAACTGAAACCGGTATGTAGACAGTAGTCATGCTATATATTATATTATATTATATTATATGTAACCCTGGACCACAAAACCAGTCTTAAGTCGCTGGGGTATATAGCCAAAAATACATTGTATGGGTCAAAATGATTGATTTTTCTTTTATGCCAAAAATCATTAGGATATTAATTAAAGATCATGTTCCATGAATATATTTTGTAAATTTCCTACCGTAAATATATCAAAACTCAATTTTTGATTAGTAATATGCATTGCTAAGAACTTCCTTTGGACAACTTTAAAGGCGATTTTCTAAATATTCAGATTTTTTGGCACCCTCAGATTCCAGATTTTCAAATAGTTGTATCTCAGCCAAATATTGTCCTATCCTAACAAACATCAATTGAAAGCTTATTTATTCAGCTTTCAGATGATGTATAAATCTCAATTTCGAAAAATTTACCCTTATGACTGGTTTTGTGGTCCAGGGTCACATATTACAGTATACTATATTATATTATATTAGTGTTTGTCTTATTATTTTGTCTTGCTTGTGTATTATATAGTGTTTGCTAGGCTGATTGATTTGTACATTGTATTGAGATTTTTTTAAACAACCTTTAAAATCATATACAGGTAAATTATAAATAATTTCTACTCAAATTACATCCATAAAGATGATGAATGGCATTAGTTTGTTTCTCATATTATTCTCATCATGTTGTGATGATTTGAACTGGCTTGATAGTTAGCACCTGCAACATGATTTATTTTTTCACAAGCAAGATGTATTATGCTTTGGAACATGTTGGAGTAAAACTAAAAGTTTCCCAAAATAAAATAAAAAAGACAGAAAAATACTTAATAACAGAGTAAAAATACTTTGTTACTGTCTCCCATTGGGAGCTACACAAACCCTAGTAATAGCTTATCCTGCAGATATACACACAAGTAAATATTAGCATTTTCCCAAACACACCGCAGTTACGATGCCTCCAGGTTTGCGCATAGCTGCTCATAAATTTAGATTCTGAGAAGTGAAAAACAGAGAGCAGATAAAGATTGCTGCTCTCAATCACCCTGCGTGCGTCTCCTTGAATGTATATGTATGTGTGTGTGAGTTAAGGAGAATGAATGTTTACACACGGCCCTGCTGGTAAACTGCTGTTTTTATGGCATTTTGCTCTCGGTGCAGGCGCAGTCAAACCTAGCCCTCCGGCTGCTGCTCTGTTATTACACTGCGGCGGCTGCCGTCGCATCTTCATAGACCCCAGCGCACAGCCGAGAATTCAGCTTAACCACATCAGGCCATTAAAACACACCTATAACTGACTAATAGTGGCCATTACAAGTATCCTTTGGACGGGTAAAATAATAGCATCTATAAATCAGCGCTTACTGTGACATTCCATGCCTGTGGCGAACAATCTAGGGAAAAAATCTAAGAGAAAGAGAAAAGAATAATAATCACTGGCCTCCGTAAATATCAGGCACTTGCAATTTTGCCCATGTTTGATTACTTTACACGTCATACTGCCTCCAGGCCTAATAATAATTAATCAGCTTGATTACAAAGTGGCGACTGTAGTGTCTGTGATCCCCTTGTGTGGCGGAAACAGCACATATGAATCCATCCTGTCCATGCGGAGTCTGAGATCTCTCCAGTTTTAAATGAAGCTTCCTCAGCTGCAGAGAAGTCAATACTGCCCATAGCTCGTCTCATTCCACGTCACGCCAATGCAATTTACAGAGTCAATTTAAATGTCAGAGGCACACAGCATGGCCAAAACCACTTTGGTAATGTCATTAGAATCGAGTGAGCTGCCGCAGTGTATCTCTGTAGTATGGAAGGTGAGGGACGTGACCCCGCTCCAGGTGTCTGCTACTGTAAGGCTGCATTGCTTCGTTTCCCTTTGGCCGGCATTTTTTTTTTTTTAGTCTAGGAGAAGAGGTCAGGAAGTTGTCTAAGAAAAGTTTACCCAGGCAAAAGTTAGATTGGGCTGGATGGCCTCTGACATAATGTGGAAAATTGTAAAGTGAACATGTTCCTGTAATTGCTTGTTGAGGATTGCCAGCAACTCTGGACTGACAGCAGTGCCAAACCAAGATAATCTGGTTGTATCATTAGTGGCAGGGTTGTCGTCATGGCATTTAAATTAAAACTGACCACACAACACAGGAAGTAGTAGTGTCTATCTGTATGTCAGTGTATCTATCTATTGTTTGTTGTTCTATCTCGTTTTACATTTAGATCATTCTATCTGTCGTTCTCTCTAGTTCATATGTCTGTCAGTTGTTCTGTATGTAGATCTGTGTGTAGCTTCATCTATCATTGTAGTTATCGTGCTAGTTCTCCGTATCATTCTTTTATTCTATCTGGAATATAAACTTCAAGGCTTTTCTTTTTAAAAAAACAAAACAAAACAAAAAAACTTAAATTTTACAATTTTGCTTTACCATTCAACCATTTTATACAAATTTATT
Source organism: Tor tambroides (assembly GCA_021397915.2). Lineage (NCBI taxonomy): Eukaryota > Metazoa > Chordata > Actinopteri > Cypriniformes > Cyprinidae > Tor > Tor tambroides. The sequence continues at coordinate 20,897 of JAFVLL020003395.1, read as the reverse complement.
TGAATTTGGATTCATTTAAATTCCAATTTTACATTTAAATTCAGAGTAAAATTCTGCATCTTAATTCAAATTTGGGAATTGATTTGGATTGTGAAAGTCATTCTCAGTTAAATTCTGAATGGTCCATTTTCATCCCAGTCATTTCCACCGCCAATAGTACCCTTACTTGATACACTCTAAAAAATGCTGGGTTAAAAACAACCCAACTTGGGTTATTTGGCAACCCAGTGCTGGGTAAATATTGGACAGAACACATGCTGGGTTATTTGACCCAGTTGGTTGGGTTAAATGTTTTTACCAAACATGCCGGGTTGTTTTATTTAAGTCATCTATTATTAAAAAAAATAATATATTGCTGGTTTAAAATGGACTGGAAATGAAAGAAAAAAACGCGCGCACACACACACACACACACACACACACACACATACATACACAGAATTACTAGAGGCAACAGCAATAATCAAAAGATGAACATTTATTATGTGTTCTTGATCTTAGCAAGAACGCATGCACAAAATACAAGACAAATTGAATTTATTTGGGTGAATACAGCATAGTTTACAATATTACATACATTTAAACTCGTTTAACAAGCATTTTAGACATAAAAATGTAACATTTAAAAGTAGCATTTTAATTTAAGTGTGTTCAACCGTTCTTTGTAATTGCTTTCACCGAAATAGTGCTAATTCTCGTGCCGGTGTGTCACCGAAATCTGAGCCAGTGATGGGCTGCTCTTCGCTGGGGAACTGCGAAATTCAGACCGCGGCCTTGCGTTTCACTCGTAGCTGAAAGATGCCGTGACTGACTCCAAAACCTGCCCATATACAAACAGTACTGAGATTAGAGAACATATTTTAACATCAAATTAAATTAAACTCAGTACTATAACAAATAAAACCCATTTATGTTATGCAAGGCAAAAGGCATTTCAATTAAACGAAGCGACTGCTGCTGACGCAGCTGACTGACATCTCGTCTTTATGTTGCGTTGCGTAAAATAATACAATTTACAGCACAGTAATAACTTTATAAATTAAATAAAATGTAAACAAACCTTAAGTTCGCTGAAGAATTGCGCCAAATCGGCAGCGCTGATAACAGCTCTCTCCTGTAGTGGACATAAAAAGCCCACACTCTGACTGTAACTCAGCAGCTGGGTTGTTTCATTGGAGACAGGCTCAACCTAGTGGCTGGGTAGAAAAAAATAACCCAGCATTAAAAATGACCCAGCAACTTACAGAAAAACTACCCACATGGGCGTGTCTAAAGGGGTGGCACCGGTCCCCCGCAAAATATGCTTGGCCCCCCTTGTGCCCGAAGACCTTTGTTGTAAACACAATCCGCCGTGCCATCTGCAGATGCCAACTAAAGCTCTATCATGCAAAAAGGAATCCATATGTAAATATGGTCCAGAAGCGCCATCGTGTCCTATGGGCCAAGGCTCATTTAAAATGGACTGTTTCAAAGTGGAAAAGTGTTCTATAGTCAGACGAGTCCAAATTTGACATTTTCGTTGGAAATCACAAACGCTGTGTTCTCTGGGCTACAGAGGAGGGAGACATTCCAGCGTGTTATCAGCGTTAAGTTCAAAAGCCAGCATCTCTGATGATATGGGGGTGCATAAGTGCATACAGTATGGGCAGCTTGCATGTTTTGGAAGGCACTATGAATGCTGAAAGATATGTAAAGGTTTTAGAGCAATATATGCTCCCCTCCAGACGACGTGTATTTCAGCAGGACAATGAAAAACCACATACTGCAGCTATTACAACAGAATGGCTTCGTAGTAGAAGAGTCCAGGTGCTGAATTGGCCTGCCTGCAGTCCAGATCTTTCATCTATGGAGAACATTTGGAGCATCATTAAACTAAAAATACGTGAAAGATGACCACGAACTCTTCAGCAGCTGGAAACCTGCAGTATATCAGGCAAGAATGGGACTAAATTCCAACACCAAAACTCCAGAAACTCATAACCTCGATGCCCAGACGTCTTCAAACTGTTTTAAAAAGAAGAGGAGATGCTACACCATGGTAAACATGCCCCCGTTCCAACTATTTTGAGACCTGTAGCAGGCATCAAATTTAAAATGAGCTGATTTTGTGCCTAAAATTGTAAAATTTCTCAGTTTAAACATTTGTTATGTTATCTATGTTCTATTGCAGTGTTAATTTTGGCAGGCATTTTTGATTTAGTCTTAGTCTTTATCTTGAGACGAAAATGCTTAATAGTCTTAGTCACATTTTAGTCATTTGAGTCTTTCATAGTTTTAGTCTAGTTTTAGTCGACGAAAAGTCATTGCATTTTCGTCTAGTTTTAGTCGACGAAAAGTCATTGCATTTTCGTCAACTTTTAGTCATTACTTTTAGTCAAACTGCAGTTACCAACATTTATTTTGGTAGCTATTTTATATGTAGTATTCAAACAAAAATAGTCTTCAATTCTTCTCTCTTTAGACCAAATCAATTAAGCTTATGAGAAATTTGAATCAAGGATTGAATTTAGAAAAACTGGAATACATTTTGGATACAAATTAAACTCATTTTTCAGATACAGTAGGTTTACTTAACAATTATACATTTATTTAACATCTTTTGTTGGTTAACATTGACACAGATAATTAGGAATGCTGCCCTTTAAGACAGAAGGTATGCATGTAATACTGACACATTCAGTTTTCACTCACCTGTTTACACTCACTTAAGCCATAACCGACTGTATTTATGTGAGATACTCTACACGATAGACATTTGGACTGCTGTGTGTGTATTTGAGCACTGAGAACTGATCGCGCGCTGTATGAGAACTGAAGAAGTGGAGCGTGTGCGTGAGAGAGCACTTCTATCACGCGATTCCGCCTATCCCGCCTTCGCCAACTTTAAGTTGATCGACAATGAATTGTGACTCCCAGGAAAAACGGGACGTCTGGTCAGTGACCAGTGGTCACCCAGTCCCTAACCCTTCGGGTGCTGAGGCCATTGTTTCAGATCGCTAGTTCGCGTTTTGGTAGCCTATCCGTCCACTGCGGCTGCCATACTGAGACTAGACAAGAAAACGCCCCTCATCTGATTGTAATCTAATGACAGAGACGCACATTTTGAAAGACAAGACAGTTAACTTACATCCTATAGGATGTATTTTGAATGTCCGGTAGTCCTCAGATAACATTTTAGTCCCGTCTCGTCTTGTTAACGAAGACAAGGCATACATTTCGTCATAGTTTTTATCATCAGATATTAGTTTTAGCTCGTCAACGTCTCGTCTTAGTCACAGAAAAAATGTTCGTTGACGAATATTTTTCGTCGTCGTCTTCGTTGACGAAATTAACACTGTTCTATTGTAAATAAAATATTGGCTCATGTGATTTGAAATTCTTTTAGTTTTCATTTTATTCAAATTTAAAAAACCTCCCAAAATTTCCAGGATTCAGGTTGTAAAAAAAAATAAAAATGTTAATGGATGTTGAAAGCTCCTGTTGTTTCAAAGATTAAAGGCACAATCACTTTCACTTTTATTGTTCGATTGTTTGGTATCCAGCACAAAAATGCAGAATATTCTAAGACAGCACACACACAGTCTGTTTGGACAATAAAAGAAGTTGAGAACAATTATTGTCTGTTCCATGGTTTTTATTTATAAAAAGAGAGATGCGTTGTCCAGGCACATGTGCAGTGCCATTTTTATGTCATCCCACTTGTGTTGGGGCACATGACTTTTCCCATGGGCCCCCCCTGACTGGTTCTTGGTCCCCCCTGTGCCACCCCATTAAAAAAATCCTAGAATCGCTCCTGACTACCCAGCACCTGGGTAAAAATATTAAGACAACCCCAAAAAATGACCCAACGGGCTGATCCCAACATTTGGGTTAAAAAAATAACCCAGCATTTTTTAGAGTGAGGCCATGGTGTTTTCTGGAAAGAAGCAATCAACTGCATTCTTGCATAAAGAAGAAAGCGCAACATTGTGTGTGTGAAAATATAAAATGATAAAATACACTGTTATATTTTTTGTGTTTGCGCGCTCTGATGTAATCAAGCCCAACACACATTAGCAGCATGGTGGAACAAGTGCAGATCATTCTGCAGTGAGTCTAGCTCCACTCTTTATGTACCGGACTACTGTGCTATATGTACACCAACAGAAGGATCCCAAAAAAGTGGTACGGTACGGTTCACAACTTCTGACAATAGAAATGGAAATAATTGCATATCGTTCTGTACTAAACCATACCGCTTGATGGAAATGAGCCATAAGTAACGAACCTCATTACTAGAACGTGAGAATTGAACCTGCAAAAAGTCTACATTAGAAGTTTTCTGGAAGAACTTTCGGGAGCATCTAAAAACAAGCTTTGATGCACCCTACCATACCTTGATTTACTCCATCACTTCTCACTCTCTCTTTTCATCTTCTCCCTCCAACTATCTCTGTCTTTTCCCTCCATCCTTCCTCATCCTCTACTGGTAGCTCTGCATTAGCCTCTCTATAGTGTTTCTGGAATGAGTGCTGGGAGCTGGGGAAGTGCCATAGCTCCCCAGGTTTCTGTGGTATTCTGCCCTGAATACTCAGCTCGTACGCTCAGAGACGGAGCCCTCGAATGTTGAAGAGACCTTTGATCTTCCGGGATCTCTCCCCAGGTAGATTGCTTGCCATGTCAGACCCCTTGAAGTTTTAGAGGGGGGTATTATAAGAAGAAAGCCAAATATGAGATGGGACCAGAATGCTTTACAGTTTAAGACTTTCCTCAAGCTTACTCAATCCCTGTCCTCTCACAGTTCCTCCTTGCATACTAGGCCAAGGCTAACTAGGGTGCTCAGTAGTTGAAGATTCAAAGAGATAGATTCCTCTTCCTGTCATTCCAATTCAAATTCCAATTTAACTTCCTGTGTGGCCAATTCAGTTCAAATTCACACTCATGAATTGAAAAGGAGCCTCTTGCCATTAGAATGACATTGAGCAATAACAAACTTCAGTGTCCTGTGACTACTCTTCTCCCCCCGCAGACCATCCATCACTTAGTATTCACCATTCACTTGCCTTCATCCTTAATGAACCTCTTTGTTCTGTAAGGAGTTTTCAGCCCTTAAATTGTTAGGAGTTGTAGTATCCAAAACAGACCTATTTAAATGTAATGGGGAAAGAGGCTGTTAGCTGTTCCTCACGATATACACTGATGAAACAGTAATTAGTTAAGGTCTGATTAAAGCCTGATTAGTGCCATGGGGTGGTGAGCAGCTCTTGTGTTGGGGGCTTTAAGGTCTTTGGGTGAGGCCTTTGGTAATTGATGCTGTCTTTGTAGTGTAATACTTTAATCTGTGTCAGCTTGTTTCTTGCTCTCATCAGGGTGTGTTTTAGCCTGTTAGCACTCACAGATCTCACAGGCCGCCGACTCTGCCACTGAAATGGATCTCACAAGCTGTGCATCATTCATATTTCTTACATGTCAGAGTGGTTATATCCACAGCCCCTGGGTGAGGAACATGCCACAGCAACAGGACCATTAGGTTATTGGTTTGAAGCCTTTAGCTGACTGGCTTAGCATTATAAATATTTAAAGAGAAAAAGAGACAGAGAATGAAATTAATGCAGTGTCAGAAATGTAGATACAGGTAGATGTTTCAAATCCCATTTGACTTTTAGGTCCTTAGGCTATCCTCAACAGAGCCAAGAAGGTACCGGGCCCTGACTTGCTTGAAAATTGACTTTGTTGACTTTGACTATGTTCACCTTTGATAAATCTGGACAAGCCATGTGAGGTTTGTTCCTACATTGTATTTTCAGGACCTTTAACCAAAGGTTAGTTTAACACCATGTTGTACCTCAGGCAGTAGTTCTCAAAAGCTTGCCTCAAGCATCTTGGGGAGAACTTGAAGTACTTAGGAGGGTTTTAGCTCACATCTGGCCAAAGTCTATTATACTACTTTTTCTATCTCCAAATGCACCTTTCCGTTTTTTCATTTATTATTCATTGGAATAACCTTCTCTGAGGTGATGCAGTGTTTTTGGGGAGTTTACTAGCATATCCGTTTCATACAGTACAGCTTGTTAGACAGTTCAGCTAAAAGACGGCTAAACCTCTTGAAAATTGCAGTTGATGGCTAAGTATGAGGTTACAGCTCGTCATATGTAACACTGATCAGTCATTGAAAAAGAACGTTCATGAATTTGTTCCCAAAAACAGATGAGAATTGTAGAGTAACATAAAGGAAATGTTCTGTATTTGCATACAGCAGCATGGCTGTCCTAGCTAACATTGCACAACCACTCCAACCTTCAAGTAAGCTTGGTTGATTATGATGTTTGGCTGCACTTCCTCTACACCAATCCCAAATTTCCCTGATCTCATGAAGAGTCTTTATTTGTGGCAATTCTCCTTGCTCACAGTTTGGTTTTAGGGAGGAAAGTGACGAACATGCTGTTTGACGGCTCAGTTTTGTAACCTTTAAGAACAGTCTAAGAATAAATGTCCTGATAAACACTTTGTGATGGCTCACTGCTTGTTTTACCTTGAAATCCAGACAGCCCTGCAGCATAGAAAGGTCAGCATCCTTCCATGTGGTGCTAATTACCAAGCTCATTGGCAGACAGGGGTCTCTGTCTCTCTGAACTCTTCAAGATCAGGGGATCCGACTGTGATGCTGTGTGTTGGGTCTACCATGTTGTCTTTGTTCATGGCTTGTTTGAACACAGCAAGTGAATGTTCCCTAATAGGGAAAGGTGCTATATTCCTTTATTAGCCGTTTCCTAGCTTCCCCCAGACTTGCACTGCTCCCTCTCTCCAAAATGATGCCCTCCAAACACTTGTCAGCAATTTTCAGGTGAACTCTTAGTATTTTTGTGGGAAGGTTTATTTATTTTAAGTTCTTTTTAGGTTGTCACAAAAAAAAACAAAAAAAAAACTTCCATGCGGTGTTGTTTATAGTTGATCTAATCTAAACCTAAAAATAATGTTTTTTAAACATTTCCCTAACATCGGCGTATGACGGGCCCTGTGGAAACGTGGACTGAATTTGCCAAATTTTGGATGGATATATCAAAAGTAGGCCAGTACACTTAAATCAAAATGCAATATGGACTACTGTTTGTTAATATTAAGCCGCAAAAATACCATTTAAATATGAATTCTGCATGTTCTGTGTCTCTCTGTAAATGAAAGCGCCTGTGATGCTCTCTGTGTTTTCACAATTCTTAATAAAACATTATTTTCAAAACAATATTTACCAGAATTTATTTAGCAGAAAAATATAAATACACAATACAGTATTTCTGGAAAAAAAGAAATAAAATACTTTTTTTTTAATAAAATAAATTAATTAGAGATGCTTATGATTATTAATATTTAATGAAACCATTAAAATTGAATCCAGAAAATTAATGGAAAACAGAATTTGTTAAAAAATAAAACTGAATTTGAGAAAAAATAAAACATATTTCATAGGGGCCTTGAAATGTAATTAATGTTTAATATTGAAAGTTTCATTATCTCAATTAATTAGACATGGTTTTTGATGAATAAAATTGAATTTAAACATTAAAAAAAGAGTATATATATATATATATATATATATATATAAAAAAAAAAAAAAAAAAATGGATCTTGGAAAAAAATTCATAGGGCCCTGAGAGAACATTGGTTCCTATGGGAACCAATTCCTAATGTTCTGCGTTTGCTGGTTTCCTATGGATCTGCTTGTCTTTAGCTTATGTGCTAACCATTAACCTTCAAGTTAGTTGTATATTTGTAAGTATACTGAATATGTTTGAGTATCTTTTTTATTTCAAAACTCTTGCCACACTTGAAAGTGTGTGTGTTTTCACTGCTGATAGATTATCATAAGCACTGCATCACTCTTTCTCTATCGAACACACTGTGTCGTTCTTGTGGTCAATCCCTGAACCACCATATTGATTTTCATCAGCTGTTCGGCCCTCCAGTGTCAGGTGCGGAGCTGAGATGTCGTTATTTTTATGTGGAGATCGATGGTCTCTCATCATACACAAGCTTCTATTTATTTTGCTACTCTAATCTGTCTATTTGGCCTCATACAGACACGGTCCTGGCTACAGAATATGGAATATATTGTGTTTTTTGTTATATTTTTCTTTTCGATTCCCTTCTCTGCTCCCCATCATTACAGGTCCACTCATATGTGCCAAGATTGGCATGAATTGTAATGAATCTGGCCTGATGTTTCACTGCCCATTAGTGCAGACATGGGAGAAGGCTTATCTTACTGTCCACGTAGCCTCTGGTTGGAGGAGACTGGAGTAATGGTGAACTATTGAAATATTTATGCTTTTTGTGTTTGCTAGCAGACATAGACTGATATTTGGCTTTCATTTGTATTTTGAATGTTTTTTTGTGTTAATTTCTTGGGCATGAGCTTATTTCTGAGCCAAGACTGGAGGAAGATGAGGAGGAGGGATAGGAAAACAACATCACATACGAGCGTTGGGTGGAGGTTATGAAGGTCAAAGCCAAAATGTCAGTGCGTGATCTACTCTTGGTGTTTATCGCACATCTCTCCTGAGGACGTCCCACCACGTGCCTTCCCAGACCTCCACCCGCAGCACACCCACCAACTCTTTCTTCTCACATCATCCTTCCATTTTGCTCTTTGTCTTTCTTTTGGATAAGGAACAAGCATCGCCTGGAGGCCTGTGTCTCTTTCTGACTTTCACTTCCTTGGTTCGGTACCTCTCCATTCGTCTCTCTCTCTCGTGCACATGTGCTTTCTCTTGTTTCCCTGCAGGTTTCTCTTCCTCTCCTTCATTCTTCCCCGCCTGCACATGGGCCAGAGAGCAGCTTTGTTTATTTCTCTTACCCACGTCCACCACCCAGCAGCCAATTCTGTCTGTTTTGAAGTCACCAGGATCAGAGAAGGTGGGATGAAAAGAAGGAAGTAAGGAAAGAAGGTAGATAGATAGAAAAAAGACAGGAGAGAAGGAATAATTATCTTTTTTCCTGAAAATATATTTTTATATATATTATTCAGATTTTTAAAACAGATTTCCATCCATCTATCATTCGAATGTTTTGTATGATGGTGTATGTGTGTGTTTGTCCATATGTGTGTATATGGGAGAGTATATGCTGGAAGCCAAGAATTGCTGTGTAATTTCAAGCATTTTATCTGACACCCAAAGGAAATTAAATATTGAGACTCATCTGGCTCACAAGCTTGATTTATATATATTTTTCTGCTTTCGTTTTAGTCTGCCAAATCTGTGAATACTCATTTAAATTTTTGTCCATTAATGTTCTGCATCTACGCATGCTCTTCTGACATTTTAAATGGTGCTGGTTGAAAAATGGATCAATTATGTTTTCCATCACGAAGCCAAAGTGTCTGAAAAGAAGAGAAAGAAAATGGTGTTTTTGTTGTACAGTGTAGAATTTCCACTGCATGAAGCAGAATCGCAAAAAATAATATTTCCAAACAGGTCTTCTCGCATCTGCCGTTGTTCGAATATTGACAGCTCCATAGGGCCACAGTGTTTACAGTTTTTGGGAAAGTCAGCCCATGAATGGCTTACTCAAAGCTGTCTCTGCACAAAAAGCCATAAAAAGTGTTTTAACATTGAAAAAGTGACACACATCACCTTAAAACATTCCCTGATCTTACTGAACCAAGTTTGTTAGGACTCAGGAGATCATGAAAATCTGCTTCTGTCTTTGGGTCTTTTTTTAGGCTTTTCTTAACATGAAAACTCTGCACTTTTTGTTACATACATAACTCCACTGCTAAATTTTAGCCTGATGCTCAGCAACTTTACTCTCTACTTTATGTCTAGCTCAGATGCCACTGAAATTCCCTGTCTACGCAGTTTTTACTCAGCCAATCACTGTCTGCTGGAGGCATTTTAGCTTATAATGACAAGAAGCAGAGGAATCGAAAACAATTATTGAAAGAAGAACAGCAACAAGGCCTGCTGCCGGCGTAGCGGCTAAAACTGATGCTGCTATATAGCATCATCTGTTCCGTAACTGAGCGATCTAACTACATTAGAGAAACCGCAGATTACCACAATCAGGGTTGTGATTATAGCAGAACGGCCATGATGTTTATGTGGTGATTGTGATCGGTGTGCATGATGATGAGGTTTACCAAGGAATTGGACATAAATTTTATGCAATCAAACCACGTCAAAGCAACAATTGCAAGAGATATTACCCCCCCCCCCCCCCCCCCCTTCTCTGTGTGTCAGTGTTGCTCAATGTATGCCAGTGAAGGCCAGTTCCTGCCATCCCAGACCGACTGGATGTCTGAAGTCTGAAAGGTTTTCAATGTCAATTGTATTTTTGTGTATATGATGGCAAAGCTGAATTTTAAAGTAATATTAAAGCTGTAAATAGTGCACTGGTAAAGGTGGTAATTCAAGGTAATTCATTGTGTCGTGGTATGCAAATGATTTATTAAAGGATTTTACCTATGGGTGAGGGGGTGTAATTAATTTTGGTATTTCATGTTATTTTTTCATGTTAATTAATTGCACCAAATTATTCAATTGACACCCCTAATTAAATTAGAAAATGCAAAATAGCAATTTCACTAGTTCTCTCACACTAGACGCCACTGAAAAATAATCAGTTCCCATTGCTCTCAGTGACACTTTTTTGTTAAAGTGTAGGTAGTTTTGCTCTGCTCTCACTTGCTCTTTTTCACACCTTCTTAAAACATGTTCTCTCTCATTCTCTCACTGTTTCTTTTGTACATACATTCCACTTCATTTCTCTTTGATGATTTTTTTCCTGCTTCTCTTTGATTAATCACAATTCTATCTTTTCTCACTCTGTCTTGCTGTTTGTTGTCCGTGTACAGTTCGCTTTGTCATTCTATTTTCATCACATTTTTCTTGGTTTGTCATTTCAGTGCATATGTGCTAAGGATCTGAATGGCTCTGTGAGAAAACGTTCAACAAAGACGCTGAAAAATTTCACTCTCAGGCTTCCTCCATCCTGTCTGGGAAATATGAAAATATTTTTGCGACTGTCCCTTTAGCACAGCCCTGCTCTGAGTCAAAGAGAAAGTGGTGAATCATTTGTGAAGTAATGTTTGCACATGTTATAGGCTATTCTCTGAGGACACCATCAGGCAGAAAACACGGAGAGACATATGCACGCCTGAGTCTTCACCAGCAGTGAGCGTGTCCTTAAATCCTTTGCTGATTATTCATTTATTCATTTATTTACATACTTTCTTAGTCTTAGACTTTACACACTTGCTTAGACCATTACAAACCAGAATAATTTAAAGAAAAGTAGAAATCAATACTATTCTAACCTGTTTAACCCTATTCTACTGTATTAAATTATTTATTTTTATATATGGTAACTTGTAAAAAGCATTCATGTCCTGGTAGAACTCTTGTACCACCTGACCGCTGTATTGCCATGAGGAAACACTCAAAATGCTGGCATCAGGTAGGTAAAGTCAGGTAGGATGTAAAACCTTGAGTTGAAGCAATGCGATTATAGAATGCATAGAGCAGTGAAAGGAAATTTCTGTTCCTTGGTGACGAAAAAAACCCCCATATTTATTTTACTACTTCTTTTGGGACTGTTTTGACAGACTAAAAATATAGAATCAAACTGGCTAAATCTAGTCTACAACATACGTTATTTGAATTTAACTTTATGTTATGAGAGTGATACACTGTAGCTTACTGAATGTATGGCTCTTTTCACAAAAAAAAAAAATAATTATAATACCCACACTGGCAATGAAATTTTTTATAATACCTCCACTGGCAATGAAAAGGATGTTTAGATAAGATGTAGAAGCAAACTTGGAGTAGAATAAGAAATAACACAGCTTACCTTATTATATCTTTCTGTTTTCAATAGTCTCAGTTAGACTCATTTGTTATCTACACCCGCCACAGTGTTCTTTGTGAGGAGGACAGTATGGAACCTTATTGATCCTGATGGATCAGCTTTGATGGATGGAGGCTTTTGATAATAGCCAGGGTGGTCTCTAACCACAGGTGGAGTAAGGCTTCAACAGATAAGGTTGTGATTGCTATTGTAGTCTTTACAAATGTGCGTGCGCTTTGAAATGAATACTTAGAAGTGTGATCAATCTTGAGAATACAATAAGTGTTTGACTCGATTACGTTTCAGAAATTTTCACAACTGTATCCAAACAAACCCCGGCATACTTGAGTATTAAAACACACTGATTTATCTGTTGAGTACTTGAGCAGTTAAAATATACATCCTTAGTATTTTGAAATCACATTAATCAGATCATATTAATTGATAACCCCTTCCTAGATTTACATAGGAGGGCTTAGATTTGTAATGTACTGGAGATTTGTTTCAAACGGGAAGTTTTGATGAAACAAAATGGATTTGTATTCACTGACTGCGCTGATGTTTAATTAAGTCACTGGCATTAAATAAGTGTTCAGAGATCTGGAGAATTAAACAATGAGCAGCAGTATAGTTTCCAGCTGGTGTTGCTCCAGGTTTACCTGTAATCTCTATAAAAAGAGCTATGTTTGGAAACCTTCACCATGATTTAATGGCTTACTTCATAGTAAATAGGGCTCACATGCTCATCCAGGCTCAGTAATGCAGCCTTTCCAATTTTCCAGATCTAAAGTAACTTTAGGCGATACATTTACTTACGCAGATGAAAGATTTTTATCCATCGATCACTGCTTTTCATCTTTGTTTGCAAAGCAAAGTCAATAATCCACTCTCCTTGGATCATTATTACATCATTATCACTCTGGAGTTTATTTTAACCTCCCAGAAAACCCCCAAATATCTTCCAGGCATTGCTTGCATTTAATTGTATGTCAAGTCTTTTGAACTTCAAGGTGCCTTTGGGGGTCTCTCAGACATAAATCATATCGCACGGAAAGTCGACTTAAGGTGGCTCTATGAATCACAGTTTCGAGAGGATAGCTTCTGGCCCTCAGGGAAGCCAAACTTTTAAAAGTGCATTTAACTTTAGAGGACTTTCCAGAGGCTTGGTTCCATGTTTGCCATCTGTTAATGCATCAGAACAGGACAGTATTGTTTATTGATTGAGCCGTCTAATTGTTAGCAGTATCTAAATGAGGTGCGAGCGGGCATGTGCGCCTCTGCGTGTCTCTCTCTCGCTGTCTCTCCTGGGTTTAGTCTGTCTGAGTTGACACGTCTACATATGACAGCGCAAAACTCAAGAGACTTCACTGTTCAATTATTGATGAATATTTTGTCCTTTTTTTCCACTTCCACTTGTTCTGTCTTTCTGTTGTTTTTCTTGGCTACCAGGGAAAAGAATAATAAAAGGACTCTGAAACATTTTGTCCTTTACAAGAAAGACGGCCATGATTTCCCTCTTCCCCCCCCTCATGTCTTTGTCCTCATACGTTCTCTACTTCTCTTTGGAGAAACTTGTCAACTATCGGAACCATCTTTAGTTCACCTCACATTTAAGCTGACGTTGCATTTCTTGTCTCTCTATTACTTGTCTTGTGCAAACACTCATTGTTTTTCTCCCTTTCTCTTGAGTTTTGTGAAGTGAAACAGATGGGTTTTAGAACTAACTGTCATTTACATTTAATTCACAGTGCACATTGTTACATAAAAGGGTTCGGTTACGTTCTGTTATTCTGCCTGAAACTGTCAGTCATCATGTTTTTCCTGTTCATTCTCTTGTTTCCTTGCTTACTGCAATCTGATGTAGAAAAAAAATCTTGGCACTAGCAATAGTCAGTTGCTTAAAATGTACCTATTTGGCATTTTCAGCCATCTCCATCCTCTCACTCACTCTCTCTCTATGAAATCAGGAGTCCCTGCAAAGAGGATCATTAGTTTGCTCTAAAGAGGAAGTGTCATTGTTTCCCCAACATGGTTTATCAATTATTCACACGTGATTAATAGAGTCTGCAAAGTGTTGCACAAATATATCAATATGACTCGCTTCAGGGATTACCAACAAACAATGCGAATCTTTTTCGAGGATGAGGAAAAAGGAAAATAATTGTGGCATGACTTTGAAATAAGTTGTTAATCTTGTATCGCCACCTTCATAGAGATGCAAGCGCGTTTGCAGTAAAAGATTTAAATAAACACTCCCCTCACTGGGCTTTGAAGATGCCACATGAAAGGAGCCTCGACCACGAAGGCTTATTCCAGAGCAAAGCCCACTGCGCTCACAAAACAACTCGCGCCGCATAAAATACGGAAAAAATCGCAACTTGTCATTTTCTCTCTCTGCAGGCCCGGGCGATTGTGGCTGGTTGCCTGCTCTGAATACAAGCAAAGAGGAAATTAAAGATGGTCTTAAGATAAGAGAGGCGGCTGATAGTCTTAATGTTATTAGTATTGCTGGAAGCACTCACGGCAAAGCCTGCTGGGTATCGTGCGGTCGCAGCGATGACACTGTGGGTTTCTAAGTAGTTGTAGGTGTGGAGATTTGAACAACTAGAAGTTTTATATTCACGCTATAGCGGGTTTTCACAAACCATACCTTTTTAAGGCCTTGGCACAGGTTTATCAGTGTTTTTTTTTTCTTTTTCAATATGCTGCTGTACTAAAAGCCTGCTGTTATCTGGTAAATAAATGTCAAAGAAGCATAAAATATTTACTTTATATTTTGACATTTTTTAACACAAAGTACTTCTGAATGCAATGTTTGACATCCCAATGAGTAAATAAACTGACCTAGTTAAAAAAAAAAAAATATATATATATATATATATATATATATATATATATATATATAATGTTTTAGAATTGTGGACGTAATATACCATATTTTCATGTTTTTTGTTGCAAAATATTCCGATTTTTAAAAAAAATTGTCATCATAAGCACGCTTGCAAACCATTGTACCATTGCAGACGTTCTGATTTTGCTGAGTAGATGTGTTCCTAGGTCAACATATTTTGTTGACCCTGGAACAACATTTTAATACAAAAATTTAGTTTTGACCATATCCCTACGCCTAAACCTAAACTTAACCATGAGTAATCCCTAAAATCAGAGGAAATGATAGAAGAATGACACTGATGTACAAGCACCAAACACTGATTATAAGCCTAAACTTCACAAAAACTATAAACTGGTTCTTCAGATCTGATTGGCTAATCACAATGTTGTTCCAGGGTCAACAAAGATCCAGAAACATGTTGCGCTTGGTAAAATCAGGTTCTGCGTACCATTGCTTTAGTAGTTAGATGGGCAAGTGTCATCCAAAAATGACAAAATATATACATAAAAGTAGACCGTATAACTTGTGTCAAACCATGTGTCGCAATCAATCACACATGAGAGCCGATGACGTTGACATTGATGTGAAACTATGCACGGTGGGTCTTTAACATAAGACATATTTTTCGTCACTGTGGAGGTTTTTAATTGTCATTTTTTGGGGGGACAAAAGCTCCCAGATGATTAAAAAATGGACTTAAACTTGGAAAAAATAAAATAAAGATCATTTACATTGGATGTTTTATATTTGAATAAGGAATAATGGTCACACTTTATTTTAAGGTCCAGTTCTCGCTATCAACAAACCATTAACTATGACTTTTGAAATAAACTATGATATGGGGTATGATTAGGGATGTAGAATATGGTCATGCAGAATATGTGCTTTATAAGTACTAATAAACAGCCAATATGTTAATAAGTAGGCATGCTAATAAGCAACTAGTTAATAGTGAGAATTGGTCTAAAGTGTTACCGGAATAATATATTTTCATGAGAAACAAAATGTAAAATTTGGAACAAATTTGCCATCATAAGCAGCTGCAAACTGTTGTGCCATCACTTTAGTGGTCAGGTGGGTCACAGTAATCCTGTCTGTGCTGGAAAATACAGTTCCGTTCACTGCAGTAAAAGCCACCAAGTCTACGGAGGAGTGCCGGTCTTTATGTCCTCTTCTTCCTGTCCCTGTGTGTAAATCAGAAGGGCTCCTCTGTCTGCTTAAAAGCAGCCACGCTCTAGTTCAATTCATTAGTGCTGCTCTGTTACCTTTTACACCTTCAGACTGCGCTGACACAGCCATAGATCAGGGCAAGGGGAGAGAGGGAGGCCAACTCAGAACAGGAGACGCCTGAGAATTGATCATACCTGTCTTCCAACTTCTGCAAGAGTGAGCGGCAAAATGTAAGGTGGGAAAGAGGAGAAAGGACAAGAGAGGAAATAGAGGGACAGTCCTAAAAAGTAAAAGGGAAGGGGCCAGTCAGAGAAAAGCATTGAAGGAACCTCTTTGCTATGTGGGATTTATTCTTTCTCCCTGACAAAAGTGCTGTGAAGGTCGTAAACTGTTCTCTGGCACGCGGCCTGCAGCCCGCTGTGTGGCACAGTAGCTGCCTACAGTTTTCATCAGTGCTTTAGTTTATATATTGCATTTGTTTACAAGTTTATCTGAACTAATTAATTTAACAGCAGAATAATTACATTAATTTAACATAACAACAGGGTTTGTGTGTTATTTCCCATGACAAGTCTTACTGAAAGCAAAAATGCTGGGCAACACAATCACAGACAATCCAGGGCTGTTTCATAATGGTAGATTTGTAGCATCTTTTATCCGTCTGTTCAACATCAGTCTATTTTATTATATTTATTTTATAAATGTACTAGAGTAATTATATAAAAAATTCATAATATGTATTTGCAATATTTCAAGATTATATAATATTTTGACCTTTCAACTTTCTATTTATCAAAGAATTAAAAAAAGTTTTTTTTTTTGTACTGTACTAGTATAAAAAAATTTTTGTGGAGATGATGTTTCAGTAAAATTTGCTGCAACAGATTTTTAAGCTGGTGGTTGTCTCTACTCTTCTGCTCAGTTTTTCCTACATTTTCTATTTTCACACAATACTATATAACGGTGGCATATTTGTACCAAATTCTACAATCCTGTCCACTGCCGTAGGTTTGACCCGTGATCTGGAAGCGCAAGTCACTTTTCACTGTCGTTTTTCTAGACTTTTGTTGTTATTTCTGGATTTATCCTTCTCCCAGGGGCTCATGTCACACGGGAGAGGGACTGGAGGAAGAGAAAGAAAGAGAGAGAGAGAGATTTTCAAGGGTGTAAGAGATGGAGTATTTGAGTTTTTGTTAGCTATTTTGGGAGAAGCCACCAAACAGGGTTTTTACTATGGCAACTGACAAGGGACAAACGTGGCTTCTTAAAAAGGCTCATGCTTTATTCAGACTGGTGTTTTTGTTGTTCCACTGTCAGTCATTCATAGGCACAAAGCATGTGTGTGTTTTTGGATATAATCATCTGCATATCTTGACACGAGTGATGCCACCCGGGACAAAACGAAATAAAAACACAGCCCATATCTGTGCATTTGCAGTAGCAAGACCATGGCTCCAGTGAAAGGTGTGTGAAAATACGAAGTAAAGATTTTCAATGGATGTTCCAGGCTTTCACAATCATGTTTGATTTTAATTGTGCACTATCAATAGATTTGATTGGCTCTTTTATATATGCTGCTTTTTGTTTTACATCTCACCTCCAATTTCTCAGCAGAATGAGAGTGTTTAGGAGAATTTTGAAGCGTATTGGCTCACAAGCGGCTTCTAAGCATTAAACTTGCATACTCACCTATTTTTCCTCTTCTATTTTTGTATCCAGCCACCTGTATTTTAGAAAGCACAGGTGTGCTTATCTGCTCTAAATACACACTGTTATTCTTAGTGCTCTTAAAGCACAAAATACATTCCTTAAAGAATTGTGGTTACTGTTTGTCCTTAAGTTTTGCTGGAGACATGCTGGGACTGATGATTTGTAGTTAATGAATGCATACTGTAAATATATTTTTATTATATTAAATGTAATGAATGAGTCCAGATTAAAAATTTAATTACAACTTAAATAAAAGCCCTTTGAGGGAATTTTTAAAACAAGGAAACATTTTATCTAAAGACTTGTAAAATTATGAATGTTTTTTTTTTCACTCAAGATATTATCCTGATATTATTTCTGAAAAAATGCAGAAATAATATGCAGAATTTCTAAAAAAAAATCTTTACTGTAAAGGTTATTGCAATATTTTGTTACTGTTAGAGAAGAAATGGGTTTCCTCTGTGCAGGAAAATGCCAGATATAATCAAATGCTCTTTTTGGTGTTGTGGCTCTAGAGTCTAGCAGATCAAATCACAAATATTACAATACAGTATTTTATGTATTGTATTTATGTATGCCTTTTTGAGTTTCATCCTTGAGATTAGATCTTGGTTTTAACATTTTGTCATGCTGGCCATGCTGAATTGCTGGGTGAAATTTAATTCTGCATTTCATCAAGGCTCCGGTCTTCGGTTCTGCAAAACATCCCACCCAGCCTTTATGGAATTTACTGCCAGCACTGATTAAAAAACGCTGAACTCATTCTTAGTCTTTAGTGAAACATGCTTTTCATCTCCTGTTTGTCTGTGTATGTTTTCTAATATCCGCACTGATTTTAGTGGTCCTCCTCATTTCTTCTCACTTGTGGGGACACAAGAGGTTTCATGTTCTCTTTCAAAGGAACATGCTTTGAATCATGATTTGAGTTCCTATGTAGCTCTACAGAGAGAAAGAATATTCCTGGGAGAGACTTGCTGAAAATAATTCTCTAGTAAAATCTTTCCATTAGGATTAAAGTAAGAAGTGATGTGTGACATTTTTCTGTGTTGAAATTAAGGCTACTAATTTAAAAATTCAACAACATTCTTTAATTATTTTTATCCCTTGACCCATATGTAAATTAGTGCTGTCAAACAATTAATCGCGATTAATTGCATCCAAAATAAAAGTTTTTGTTTACATACTATATGTATGTTTACTGTGATTATTTATTCTGTATATATAAATGCACACACATACTGTATATATTTTGAAAATATTTACACATATATATACACATTTATATATTTATATTATTATATTTTATATTATTTATATATATATATATATATATATATATATATATATTTAATATAGAAACAGCAAATTTTTCTTAAATATATACATGCATGTGTTTGTATTTATATATACACAATACATATACACAGTACACACTCATATATTATGTAAACATAAACTTTTATTTTGGATGCGATTAATCGCGATTAATCATTTGACAGCACTAATGTAAATTCCATAATAAGAAATCAAAAAACAACTCGCCAATTACAATTATGATTTAAAATGACTTTGTCATTTATTCCTTTATATGCGGAATGGGTAGTCAGGAAACATTTCTTATTGTTATGAAAGTTGGTATATGGCTCATAATTGAAGCAAATATATAATTGTTCACAACACACACTGACATGTCATCCTCCCTTTCACACCTTAAGAGTGTGCAGCCGAGTGACAGACAGTTATTTTACATTTTACGACTTTACCTTGTGAAAACACATTTTAAGGCTTTGTTTATAGAAATATAAAATCCTCACAAGTATAAAGTTTTCCTGTGAAGTTGCCAAACTGCGTATTACATGTTCTTTTCAAGCCTTTAATATACATTAACATTTAAAATCGGCACCGTTTTGAGAGTAGGTGATGTTTACCACATCTTTTATTTTTTTTCCGCATCCTGTCAGCAGTTTTCTTTGTCTGTCTTTCACTCATCTGCTTTCCAGCCATCTTGTTCAGTGAGCTCCAACTAATCATGGCTTCTTCATTAGATGAACACTCTTTCTTCTCTCTCTCACTTTACTTAAAGTTTGTCAGTAGTTAGTGCAGTATTGGGAGTAGCCTCATGCAATGAAATGCAATTATGTTTATATTTAGCCGTGTCTTGTCTCTGCTGGCTTTTCATAGTTTATTGGCTTGATGACTATTTTATAAGCATGACCCCTGTTGGCAGGTTATGCTCCTGGTTGTCATGGACACTGACAGCACTCTGGTGATAGTGAAGAAGGAATAGTAATAACTCCAGAAGGCGCTGAGGTTAAAGACAAGAACATACACCCACCCATTTTCTGTGACACTGTAGAGAGCAAGTCACAACAAACTTTCATTTTCAAACTTTCTAACTCTGCATTTTGCCCTCCGGCAGCATATGGGAGAAATATTCTGCTTGTTATATATGAGACACAAGGCCATGTGTTTTAATGGTTTAAGGCAATTTATTTGCTTTTCTGTGTGAGTGGTTTGGATTATACTGAGAAAAAACCCCCAATGTTTTTTTATGAAATGTTGCAGCCCACTTCACATTATTTCAGTGAAACGCAAACTAAGACAAGAACTGCAATTAAGACAGAGGGATGCATTCATGAAACACAAGCGTATCGGATTTCTCTAAATTGTACGTCAACCCATCCTAACGGAAATGGTTCGTTCAGTGGGAGAATTTACATGAGAATAGATTCATGAACGTTTTACACAAATTCATTATGCTCACGTTTCATGAATAAATCCCAATGAGTTGGTTGGTAGGATGCGTACTGAAAGGAACAACCGTAATTATGGTAGTGAATCACTATTGTAAGATTTTGATGGAATAATTGGGCTTGAATGACAATATTTTTCCTCATTTGATTCATCAGTCCTTAATGGACAAAAAGATTGTGAACTGGGTTCATCATTATTATTTTGTGAATGGCATCAGTTATCAGTAATGATGATAACTATTGACAATGTTTTAACTTTGCTTGCCCATTTTTGTGTTAGTTAGAAAAAACCTCTGAAATAATTTGATCATAAAAGTTGGTGGATTCCATTTTTGGTAGATTCCACTTTTGGTGAATTACGTGTGAGGCAGAAACAAAACTGTATTTATGACATTATTACAGTACTGTTCAAACGTTTGTGGTTCTTTTTAACGGTTTTTACCATTGTTAATAATGAAATGTTTCTTGAGCACCGAATCATCATGTTAGAATGATTTCTGAAGGATGTGACACTAAAGTAATGGATGCTGAAAATTCGGCTTTGCCAC
>JAFVLL020003394.1:0-17729 GCA_021397915.2 Tor tambroides | reverse complement strand
TTTATTTAAAGTAATAAAATGTAAATAATAAAAAAATACTTCTTATATAAATGTAAAATTTTGAAAGTTTCAAAATGTCTCTTCATTGCTTTTGTCTGCCAAAATAATGGAATGTATTCAATCATCTCAAGAAAAAAATATATACATGTGATTCATTAATTCATTAGCATATCATGTTAAAAATCTGAATCTGTTTTGAATTAACAGCCCTAACATTTTTCAGGGCTCAGGGTCAATAATGCGGCATAAAAAACCTTGTGTATGCATTGTATCATACTTGTGTGTAGAAGAAGATGCCATGCGCTTTCTGGTTTTAGGATCAATAGTAATGTATAAGACCTTAACTGATGAGCGAACCATCTCGACTCAAACCTCGCTCTTGCTGACATCCTTTTGTTATTGTGATTGAGAAATGTCAAAAAGGACAGACATTGTCTATTCAGTACGCCGCTCTCCTCAACGGCCTGACCAGACAATAATCACAATAGCGATCTGTCTGCTTTTCACTTTAAAGCAAAAGTGCAATGAAGCCTTCCCATGATTATGTGTCAGCCTCCTCAAGAATAACATGCTCGTTAATCGACACATCACTTAATGAATGAGGGCCATTAATTGATTAGCAGCGATGCTGATTTGCCCTCTCAGCCGGGGCTTATTGCTTCTCTTTCTGTAAGATGAAGTAGCGCAGAGGGGCGCCCGCTGAAACCACCGTGTAGCTTCGCTTGGTGCAGCGCACTATCGATTTGACGTCCCTCCCTCTTCCTCGCCACCCGTTTGGAGGGGGATCTGAAAGCTGCTGAAATGCTGCTTTCCTCACTCCCAGAGGGCCCTTGGCCTGAAATCTATTAAAGGAAATAAATAAACACATTCATTAATAGAGGCTTGTTGCTTTTTTTAGCCCCTCTCTGTAGGTGGGAAGTTGAGACTTGGCTGAGAGGCGATGCAGAAGTCTTGAGAGGTTGAGATGGGTTAGATTCTCCAGTGGCCTTTCTTATTAACGCACCTGGCTCTTATCGGAAATCTAAGGTTACATTTGCTCGGATGTGCCAACAGCGTGGCCCGGGTGCCTGAGCACAGTGAGCAGCTTTCGCCTAACAAATGAGGTAACCGGGATCAAGTTATCATGCACTGCTCTCTTACCTTTTAGAAGTAGAAGCCATAAAGTAATTTATATTAGCCGCTATCCAATAAGACGCTGGCATCCTGCACGGCTCGGAGAAAGAGTAGTGGTCTATTCTTCTCCTCTTTCCCACTTTTCTCTCTCCCCTCCTAAGGTGAGCGGCTAGAGGATTTACAATAGCTGCCATGGCACCTCAGCCTCGTCCATAAACAACCGGCACTCCTGTCTCACGTGCCTCCACGTCGTCACAGCAACATTCATCATCACAACTCTTAAGACAGTCATCCTCTTTCATAAGGAGGCTTCCTCCAGAGCCCCCTCAGACAGCTGGAGTAAATCACACTAGAGAGTGAGGGGGAGAAAGAGAATGGCTCTCGTGTAGCCCGCAGCATTGATATACAGTGTATCAATGGAGTTTTTACATTTAGAAGCATCCCGTGCGTGGAAAATGTAATCAGGTATGCAACGCTAAGATTGTGTTCAGACAGACAGACTTTTACAAATAGGATCCAAACTGTATTCATATTGTATGTTGTAGGGCTGGGCGATACAGCGGAACATTTATTCTCGATAGTTTTCCAAATTTAGATTTTTACCCTCCTTGAAAAAGACATGGTCTGGATAGAACAGCTGTTATTACAAAGAACACAATTTTTTTACTGCAAAATACAAAAAAAAAAAAAAATCATCTAGACATAGTGGCTACATTCTTCTTTTTACTAAATGAAAACAAAGAAGAATATTTAAAATTATAGCTACATAATAAAATGTAGAAGAACAATGGAAAAGTAGTGTAGTGGAATGGAAAAATGCATTCTGTATTAACCATACCTTAATGTACAGATCTGCTCTTACATATAGTATCAGCTTTTTTTTCCGGTACTACCATGGTTATCACTGTCAATCATCATGTTTCAGATCCAATCCTGCATTTAATTGCAGTTGTCAGTCCAGAATCTGCATTGTGTAGCTGGTAGCATGAGAAATAAATCATTTATTCAGATTGTGAAAGAGTTAGAAGCAAAATGCGAACAAAGAGTGCTCTGTTTATAATCACTGAAGCTGTCAATCACTTCAGTGTGACTACACTGACTGAGCTCTACACGTTTGTGGAAACACATTATGATCAATGAAGTTGTCTACACTGCGCAGTGAATCTCGTATTCACATTTAAACATTTTTAGTTATAATGAAAGGATTTGCAAGTATGTAGAACACAGTATGTGAGCTTACTGAACAAAAACTTTGAGTGGATGCGTCACTGACTAACTTAACTTCTAATTGGTCATTGAATTCAGCACTCAATAGACATGTCTGGGATTGGCTACAATGCTCAATGCTGTTAAACACGTAAATAGAAATTGTATTAAAATCAATGTACTGTAAAATGCAAAGATCACAATGTTTTGTTTTGTTATAAGATCCCCAATTTGCGTGGTTTGGAGACTCCATCAGATATGCGATATTATGACTTACTTCACATGGACTGGAAACACTTGATCTTTTTCTTCATTGTATTCAACTTAAATCTGTTAGCTTTTTGTAGTCTGAAGAGGAAAAAAATACACATTCAGTTTTTTACAAACATGTTTACAGCCATATCCATATGTGGTTTGAAATCAAATTAAAATCTGAAAAATCAGTTTTCTTTGTTGATGTTTTTTTATGCATATGTATATTTTACGTATAAACATCATACACAGTAGTGGATGATGCAGTGGTAAATTTAGAGGTAAAATTTTAGATTTTAATGCAGATTTTAAAATTTAGATTTTAATTATTTTTTCCCCTATTTGCCCCATTAATTCCCTCTCTTATTTTTTATTTAGGTATTTTGTTGAGATAATCAGTATAATGATATACTGTATAATGTAGCAAATATACAGTATAAAAAATATGTAATGTAGGAACTCTAATGTAGGAAAAAAATAATAATTCACCTTGGCGGTCAGGATTGACAAGAGCAGAGACAAAATTTACAGTTTACAGTCTTTTCACATTGACAGCTACTTTCTGTGTTCTGTGTTCTTTTATAGATGTAGATCTACTGAATATTGACAACATCTTCTCAACAAACTGATCTGATTTCATCACTTGCAAAACTAAAGTGTGTGAGTCCAAACAAACAAAATAGATATACAGTGTGAACATTCTAAGCCATGCAGACACTCTTATGTGGATACCGCATACCTCTGCCATTCACAGACCTTGTAGAGGGACTAGAAATAAGTCATGACAGAGTATCCGCCACTACAAAGCTCCATCCAGCATGTACAGTTTGTCTGCAGGTGTAGCTAGCATAACAACATGCGTTCCCACACATCTTAATCAAAACAGTGCTGTGCTTGCACAGGCCACATGGGAAGTTGCTATAGTGTGCATGTCTGGTTTTATGGCCGCATGGATGTTTGCTGTCGGAGAGAGAGGAGGATATATCTACCGTATAGGACAGGAATCTGTTCTAGCGCGGGCCATCAGGACCACTGCAGCTCTGGCGAGTCTATTGGACATAAAATGATGATTAAAGGGTCCTGCCCTTTAAATAGACAATCCTGTTGACCCAATTTAGAGGCACAATCAATGCACCACTCGGCAGATTAATTGAGACGCGTCTGATTGATTTTTTTTTTTAAAAGAAAGCTTGAGAAACTGCAATGCTGCAGGGCTGCAACGGAAGAACGGAACAGCTGCCCAAAGTTGAGGTGAAGTGAAAACTTCCCTCTTCTTCTTTATGTAATATGTTACCCCAGAGGCCTTCTTCTGTGCTGGCAATAACAAGAAGAAATGAGAAAAGCCAACTTGTACATATTTGTGCACGGTCATATATATGCATTATAAGGCCACCCTTTGGCACTGACCGTAAAATTTGCTGCCTTGAGTGGTTCTATAGGTTAATTTAGATAAAATTAGGTGAAGATCAATATGAGGGACCATCTTTTTGCAAGTGAGCTCGGCGCTTCTTTGAGGTTTGCATTCTACAACTAGGGTTGGATGCTTTTTTTAAAAAAAAAATTAAGTTCCTCAATTTGAATTGAGTTTAAATTTAGGTAGCAAACAGGATGGAGTAATTGCGATTTTGAAATTTTGGAAAAAAGCTGAAAAGGTTTGAAGTTGATTATAAAGATGGATGGATGGATAAAATTTGAATGCTGGCTTGAGAAAGTCTTCTTTTTTTTGGAATGAGATGAAAAGCTTTGAAGTTGATTAGAAAGATGGATGGATTAATGGATGCATACTTGAGTTGATTAGAAAGATAGATGGATGATTAGATGATAGTTAGACCAAATTAAATAGATAGATCAATTCAAATTCCATTTCAGTTTCCTCTAGAGTTTGAATTCCTTTCCAATTCAAACTGACTTTTTATTTTTGGAACATATTTTTTGGTTGTGATTTTGCACCACTCTGGTAAACTGAGATGTGTATAAGGTGTGTAGTTTCTTTGCAGCAAGTTTCTTTTCCATTACATATTCCTTTACATCACAGTTTTCATTCCCTGCAGCACAATGGGGAAAATCCTGTAGGAATTGATTTTGTCCCCATGTAAGCATGTTTGCATTGCTGTTTGCACAGGTGTGAGCCGCGTGCCAACGGATAGGAGCATCGTTAAGGATGTTTGTGTCTCGCTGCGTCCCAGGTGTCTAGTGCAACTCGCTCCCCAAGGTTCACTCAACACATTTGAGACCCTCTCTTCCACATTCAGTCCAGTTAAATGGCTCGTCAATAAGAGCATCTGTTTCACCTTTGGAATCAATCAGTCGCTGGTTTACAGCTCCTCTGATGTGAGGTTTGTCTAAGTGCCGTCAACCTCAAACACGGTACAGGTGATCAGAGATCTTATTACACACCAAAGCCTCGTGTGCACTTTCATCAGTCCGAGTGTGGGTACGCAGAGGTGTCTTTTATCACGACGGAGGAATCTGATCTTATCGTTCAGCATAGATGGATCTCATTACTAACAATCGCACACACTGCGCGGCGCTGAATGATTTGAATAGAGCCATATAATGAGACAAATGAACAAATAATTCACTTTAATAGTGACGATCCTTCTACTAGTGCGGTATGACGCGTTAGTCATTATTTTGCAGGGTTGATAGGCAGTTTGTCTCGATCCCCCTCAGGCACCGAGAACTAGCGGGGAACGTCTAATAAAGAAGAACATCATAACGTTTTACTAATATTTAATTATGGCTTTGTGGTCCAAGGACAAAGTGGAGGTAAGTGCACGGATTGCAGGAGGATGATTCGTAACTGTGCAGCACTGATCATTTATTTTTATTAGCAGCGGTCATTCTGTCTTCGGTTCTTCGGGTTCCCGTCCTGGCTTTTCCTCCTCCCCTGTGCCTCCAGCGTGGCCCAAGCTCTCATCTCTAAAGGTAACGGTATGCTCTCTGAGTGACAGTTCAGGCCCCCAAAGCCATACAGTTTTAATTAAGAACATGTCCCTTGTTGGCCCCTGGTCCCAGACCAGGTGAGGCCAGCTCGGACCCCGTCGAGGGCGGGCCACAGTGACAGTCCTGGCCCGATTAAAAGTCACAAGGTTGACAGTTGTGGCACTTGTGGCATTTTTCGTTTCTTTTTTTATTTTGCATTCGTTTCTCCTTGGTAAAAGGTCAGTGAGAAGAAAGTTCTAGAGAAAGTTAAGCACAAACTTGTGTGATGATATCTAGTTAGATTAAATCTAGCCAAGTTAGTTTCAATGTAATGTAACAATTTAAAAATTCAAATTCAAATTAAACAATTAAAGTTTGTCAAGACAAAATTTGAATGCTAGCTTGAAAAAGTCCTGTTTGAAATTTTTGGAAAAAGATGAGAAACTTTGAAGTTGATTAGAAGTATGGATGGACAACATTTAAATGATGGCTTGTCAAAGTCTTGTTGGAATTGTTTGGAGAAAGGTTAAAAGCTTTGAAGTTGATAAGAAAAAATGGATGGATGGAAGTTTGCATGGATGGATGGAGGAAATGCTGTAAATACTGTAGAAATTAGTATTTAGTTTATATATTTCATCATATATAATCAACTTTTGCATAACTTTTGCCAACCAAGATAGAAGAACACTTCACTTCCCACAGTGCATTACCTGTGTTGAATTTCTGAATTGCTGTTCATTGAATTCTTCTTCCTGTAATTTCTATTCGAATTCCAACTTCCTTTTTTGTTTTTCTTTTCATTTCGAAAGTTGGGTACTTCTGCAGTGAGATATTAAATTAAATCTAACCAGGTTAGTTTTATATATTTATTTATTTATTTATTTTAGTCATCAGTGTCTTTTAGATAAGGTAATACATGATCGAGATGCTGTGGAACTTGTCTCATTTCTTTCTTTTTTTATTTAGCATTTTGTTTCTCTTTGGTAAAAGGTCAGTGAGAAGAAAGTTCTTAAGAAAGATAGGCACAAACTTGTGCGGTCGTAACTAGTTACATTAAATCTAACCAGGTTAGTTTCAGTGCAAATTTTTTTCTAAAATAGCAAGAAATTTTTACTCATCAGCATCTTTTAGATAAGGTAATGCGTTGTTTTATAGAGACGCTGACTAAACAAAGTCACCTCTTTTGGGAGCTGCAGCTTTAGTCTCATTTACATCTAAAACAGTGGAGGCAACTTCTAAACGAATGTTTTGTTGATGTGTTTATAAGCCAAGGAGGTGTATTGTGCAAAAAAAAAAAAAAATGCATCAAAAAAATAAAAAGAAACAATTCCATATTTACCAGTACATTAGAAGCAGTTTGTTTGGCTGCAGGGCACAACATGTTGGGTTGCCACATCACAGGAATTCCCTCTTGGGATTAGAACAAGTGCTTGTCTGGTGAGGTTTGCTGTTTCCTAATCACCTGGACTGGAACGCCAGCCTGTTTGTGTGGGTGTTTATATCTGCGTGTGTGTTTTTCGAGGTTTAGCTGAGGCTCAGGAGTTAATGAGGGCTGTTCAAGATGCGTGTGTCCAGCAAGGGGCAGGTAGTATGGCGTCAGCGTTTCAGGCCGGGCTGGCCGGGGGGCGGCTCGCAGGTGGGCTGTGTGCGGCAGGCCACCCGCTCTGATTTATGGCGGTGTCAGCTCGTCTGGCCGTGGGTTGAACCCACAAATCTCAGCACCTTTAAATCATTCCTCTGCGGAGCGCGTGTGCGAGGGGCGGGGGGTTTCGGAGGGGTGAGGTTGGGTGGAGATGGTCTCAACTGCTGATCTCTATCGAGCGGCGAGGGGAGCGTACATAAATTCGTGTGAGCGCACAGATGTGCACGCACACACGCATAACAAACTCGAGCGCATATATATGCTGATCTAGACAACAACGCCCCTCTTTATCAACCTGTCACTCAGTGTCTCTCTCGTAGCAGAGGAGATGTTATGCATCACTCACTGTCCAGGGGTCCCAAACAGCCCACCTTTTCCACTGACATCTCCACCCTGGCTTTGATGGAGGAGATTTTTGTAAATCGGCAAATCTATGAAGAGATGCATTAGGTTTTGAAAATGTGGATCACTCACATCGTTGGCAATTGATTCCTCTCGGAGTGTCTTATTCGCTGATAAATGACTGTTGGATTGATGCACAGACAGATCTGGGAATGGATTACATGCGACTTTGTCAAACCCCTGATTAGATTCTCAACCATTGATGCATTTATCTGTTTGGTTTCATGTTGTTGGATTTATCGATTCTAAACACTAAGTTCATATAATGAGCATAGTTGTTATTGTTTGTTTTGGAAAAAGTTACAATGAAATCAAATTGATGATTCAGAAAAGTTTGACTGCATCAAAACTTCTTATGATGATTGCAAATCACTTACATATACAGTGGGCCCCAAAGATTAGATTCTGCAAAAAAAATAAAAATAAAAATAAAAAGGTATGTGCTTGATTGGACTAGGTATTATAATCTCTAACATTTCAACACAGCACTGGCCTTAGATATAAGCTTTATTCTAAAATGTTTTATTTAGTGCTTTCAAACGATTAATCGCATCCAAAATAAAAGTTTTTGTTTACATAAAATATGTATGTGTACTGTGTATATTTATTATGTATATATAAATACGCACACATATAGTATATATTTGGAAAATATTTACATGTATATAAATTTGGATATTTATATTCTTATATATATAAATATACTTAATATATAAACATAATATATTTTTCTTAAATATATACATGCATATATGCATATATAATATGCTGCTATAATATGCATGTTTAATTTTTTTTATTATTTATTTAACCTTTATTTTACCAGGAAATAATCCCATTGAGATTCAGAATCTCTTTTTCAAGGGAATCCTGGCCAAGACAGCAGAATACTAGTTCCATATTAAAATATACATTGAAAACAAAAACAAAAACAACATTTAACATCATCTCAACATAATTACCAGCTGTGCTCAGTAACAGCACATGTGCATTTAGTACTCAGAAATGAGTACTAAATGCATTTAGAAATGTGTGTCAAAATACTTACTTCGGCATATATCCATGCAAACAGCTTTGAAGAAAAGAAGAAGAAAAACAAAAAACCCTGAAAACCTTTCTTTTTACTTTTCTTTTTGTGTGTGTGTGTGTGTAGACATCTGAATAAATGTAAATTTTCATTCATCTCTTTAACCAAGGCATGTTATTAAGAGGCCATTCATAACATGCTCTCATTATATTACAACTGTCTCTCGGGCATGTAATACCAAAATAACATCTCCCAGGGGATGTCTGGAGTTATGAGTTTGCAGCTTATGTTGGTGGAGGTTTCTGGGAGACAGCAGACGTTTATAGCACACTTCGCTCCCTGGCAAGAGGTTGTAAAATGCGGTCTCTTTTGCATTTAAAACAAAAAGAAAAATTCAAGGTTGTGCACAGTCAGATGTGATCAGTAATGAAATATTTCTCTCTGATTACATGTGTATGCATATGTTTGTTAGTGTTACATATTCATGGCTTTACAATATCTTTTGTTTGCGGGAAATCAATACATGGCTTGATCAGGGCAGCATGCGGCTTTTTTATTCATCTCCCCTATACATGCAAACGATGATAAATCCGCATAGGTTTTTCCAATGCTCCTGGGTATGTGAATGTGCAAGTGCACGTCCATGCGAGTGCATGTATTATTCATGCGTACGCGGTATAATACATGTGTGCAGGTTAAAAAAATAAGACCTGCTTAAAAACATCCTTGATTTCACTGATGGAAGCAGACGGCAACGGACACGTTTGCTGTGCTCCTCACTTTCTATGTTTGGCTTGTAATTTAATTGAAGCTGATTAAA
The DNA here is from genome assembly GCA_021397915.2 of Tor tambroides. Classification (NCBI taxonomy): domain Eukaryota; kingdom Metazoa; phylum Chordata; class Actinopteri; order Cypriniformes; family Cyprinidae; genus Tor; species Tor tambroides. Next base: position 8,342 of record JAFVLL020003394.1, on the reverse strand, counting down.
CTTACAAATTTAGTCAGAGCACAGCATGCTAATGTAATGAAATCCTTTCCTGTTCAAAAAATGTGTTAGCTCAACAGGTATGAGATCAAGTACAGGAATCCCCGCAGTGACCCTCAGGAATACATGAGCCGCCACAAATACATATGCCACATGTCTCTCAGAAATATGCCATCAGGCTAAAAATTGCACACTTTAGCAAAATTTAACTGTGTAAAATATGACCTTTTGGTTTGCTTTCTAGTTTGGTCTTCCTGTAGTTAATACACATATAACTTCTGGTAACAATTTATAGTAATTTTATTGGCTGTAATATACAATATTATACATAATATAAACGAATATAATACTATAAAGGGGACAGTATATATGTATATAGTTGTCAAAAGGCAAGTTGTCACATGCTTTTTATATTGTTTTATTATATTATTTTAAATACAGTTATGTTGATGATTTTTATATTTTCAAATAAATGTATTCTTTTGAGTCTGTGTTAATAAACGGTGAATTCCCTTTAGGACAGGTTGCCCCAATTTACTTAAGCTCAAAACCTTAGATTTGCTAAGATAAACTCTACTTTCCTGTGTGACAACTAGCCCCGGTCTCCTCTAAAATTGGCTGTATAACATGCACTAATATCATTGGCTATAATGCTTAACAGATTAAAAGCATTGTATTGAGCATTATATAATGAAATAAAACTTTGTAAGGTTATAACTTCATAATGACACTTTCTATAAATTGTTACATTAAAATGGAACTAATGTCGCAAAACTTCACTCAAAGAAATCCAGTACAGAACTGTTGAAACTGTTTGCTGGAAGGATGTTCTGCTATAAATTGCTTCTTTTGAATTTCATAATATAAAGTATAATTTGAAAAGCGCTTAACTGCATTAAGCTGTGCTAATTTACATTTGCCTTTTAGGCTCCACAACAGTTTAAGAAAGCAAAAAGCATGATGTAGCAACCCGTGACTACTAGTTCTGTTTTCCATTAAAGAATTAGATGATTCAATTAGATTAAATAAGATCAACACAAAATGAAACAGATAATCAGTGCTCTGATTTGACATGTCCCCTTTTTAAATACACAAATGTCAGACTAATTCAACACTGATAAATAATTGCGGGCCTGCTGGATAACTTAATTGGCTGTTTTGTACAGAGCGTGGCATACTGGTGGCACTTTAAATCAATGTGCATCACATTCATGCATTATTTCTAGGCAATAATGCCTCCATTGAGTATTCTTTGGTCCTTCCGGCCAAGATGATCACTTGTACCTTCAGCTAAAAACCAACTGGATGTGATTGGACGGTTTAATTTGATGTCTAACTATCTGAGAGCTCAACCAGGTGGAACACGATTGTAGTGTTCGATTATTAGTAATTCACTTTAGATGCAATTAAATCCTTTTACAGCAATTCTTGCAACAAACATATACTGTATGCCTGTTTAAAAGTTTAAACAATTTAAAAGTTTTTTTCTCAAGCCAAGTATTTTCACAGAAAACATTATAATCCAGTATACCTCAAATATACCTTCTTCTATATATAGTTATACAGTGACCCCATGTTAAAGGAAGTCATCTGTGAAAAAAAAATCTCATTTTTTTGAACATCAAGACCTCTTCTCTGATACAAAGTCTGTTGCGGCTACCTCCAAATTTGCATAGATATTACACATAAACGCATTTACTCAAAATTCAAAGGTTTTCTTTTGGAGATGCCATTGAATCATATACAGGTAGTGGTGTATGTAGTGACCAGAGATGTGTGAGATTTAACTAATGCAGTGTTGATCTGAAAATGTGACATGCTGTCACAACTTTGGCCAGAGATGCAACCATCTGAACCTGGTGTGTCCTGCAGACATGTAAGGCAGATGTGTTTTGCATTGAAGCCCCTGAATGGCTTGACTAAATGGGACAGCATGCAATTAGTTTCCATAGTACTTATCTCATTAAAGTAAATGAATTATTGATTTAACGACACTCATGCTTTTAGTGGGTGGCATACTGATATTATGACTCTTTTCTGTTGTTTGAAAAGGCACTGTCTGTCTTTGGCAAGTGCACTCTTCTTCTTGAGATGTTTGGCTTGGAGGTGATTTCTATGGTAAGTGTGAGGAGAGTAAATTTAGATGACCTTGTTTCTATTATAAAAGTACATTAAAATTAAAATATACCAGACAGACTTTCTTTCACTGAAAAATTTAGTTTGCACCCTGGTAACTGTTTTGTAATCATTTATTTTATTACACAGTATTTTTTTTTTTTTTAAATTTGAGGTGTTAGAATAATGTTTTGATGGCTTGCTGTCGGCTAGCACTTGAATCTAAAAAAATGGATGCACTTGAAATAAAAAAAAAATGGCATGGAATATTTTTTGATCAGAATTGATTTGCATCATAAAAAGGGAGAGTTCTACATTTGTAGATAGAATTGCAAAATATGAAATATTTATTTGCATATGCTGTTGACCTTGAAGCTTTAACATGTCTATGAGGTTCCTAAGTGCTGTCCAATGTAATTTAACTAAGATTTGGTTAAAAAATAAATATCATTTATGTGTAAGTGCACAATGACTGCAGTATTGTTGTCAGTTTAGCTGGATTTTTACCCCCACCCCAAAAAAAAAAAAAAAAAAAAAATGTTGTGTCATCACTTACTTACACTGATAAAAATGATTTTGTGGTGAAGTAAATACTACATAAAAATAAATGTAATTTCTACATTAAATAATTTAGTTCAGAAAAAAAATTAAAAAATAAAGTAAATTCTAGATTAGTACTCAATTTAAGCTTGTAGAAATTAAAGTGTGAACTTATAAGTATATTTTACTTGGAATTGTTTGTTATGTTTACAAGGATTCTTTAAGTAAATATCAAAGTCATGATCCTGTTGTTCCCATCATGCACTTGGGCATGAATAATTAATAAGGTTAACCTTTATTGCTGTTTTCGAGATGAATTTACACAGTTTTGTGGTTGGTTTTGTTGTTAGGTTTAGTAACTTACTGTTTTGTGACATCTGGAGTTGATTTTCTACTCAAAATGACCCATTCATACTCAAACACTATCCACTGATTGTCACCGTCATTGTGTATTATGTGCCAAGTATTGAGGTCTCTGTGTTCATTTGGATAGCAATTCTATTGTGTGGACATATTATCTTAAAAGGATAACAAGCTGTCTACTACTTGCTTACTTGTATGTTTGTAAGTGAATCACATGCTTTAATAGTATGGTTGTTTTCCAGTGCTACATTGAGTAAATTTTAGAAGCCATGTCTGAGTGAAATGTGCAGGTTTGCAGGTTAACTTAATTATTTTAAGTAAAAATTACTCATCAAACTCTTACTGGCCATGTTAAATTTACTTAATTCCTTTGCTAATTACCTAACTTAGTTAAGTAAATCTTACTTATTGGTTTTTTTTTTTCAGTGTACCTTAAATAGAATTTAGTAATATTTACTTAATATTTTAACAAATGTTAAGTCAATTAATACATAGATTTTACTTGATTCTGGAAAGTGTGTTTTACTTAAAATTAAAGCAGTAAATTTTACTTAAAAAGTGTTAGTGCAAATTGTTACGAGGATTTTATTAAGTAAATTTTACATGTTAGTTTTTTCAATGTACCTTCATGTTTTTCCAAACCTCTATTACTTTCTTTCTTCTGGGGAAATTGGAAAAAAACAAAAATGTTTAGTTACTAGAATTCTTTCAAATATCTTCTTTTCAGAAGAAAGAAAGTCATGCAGGTTTAGAATAACATGAGCGAGTAAATGATGACATAATTCTCATTTTTCCTTAAACTATTTCTTTAAGGCCCAGTAAATGGTTTGTAAAAGTAATGCCGAAATTATAATTCATTGCAAAAATTGTGTTCAATGTTGTATGGACTATTTACCCACAATTCCTATAATACTATATATTGGATAAAAGAAATTGGCATGCATGAATAAAATTATGTTCATAGACATTTTATGATTATCAGCAAAATCTGAGGGGCTTTGACTGCCATCATCATCATCATCATCATCATCTCAGTGACCATTTCATTATGCTCACATGACACGATCATCCTCCGGTTATTGCCGGGCTTGAAACCCAAGCCGTGCGCCTCTCCACCTCCCACCCCTTTTTCCCGCCTACCTGTCTGCAGCTAAATACATTCTTACACTGCACTTATAGAAGAAGGCTGTCTGCTGTAGCCTCAGGGCTTTTGGAGGTGATGCTAAGTGCTGCAGCAGGAGCAACCATCTACTTCCGCTCCAAATGAGACCTGACACCCGAGCCGAGAGATTGCCTCATAATCCCACGTCCTCACATGCACATTTCTTTCCTCTTCAGCACTTTTCAAATGGCCGTACGACATCAGTAAAAGTGCATAAATTCTCGGTTTTGACTTCCTATATCCATATAGGAAGCCCTCTAGATTCTATCTGAATAAGCGAGGTGTAAAGTTACTTGTAATGCAGCTGGTTTGTAGGCCACCTGCTGTTTGTTTTTTCGGAGGCTGTGCAGCATGTTTTCAGGCTGCAGGTCATGTCTGTTTGTGTGTAACCGTGCCGTAGCGTGCTCCCACAGCTCCTCTTGCACTTGTTTACCACTCTGTGTTTATATGGCCACATCTCTCTCTCCCTCTCACTCTTTCTCTCCCCTCCTGCCTGATTCATTTTCTACCACAGCAATTACCAGGATTGATCCTTTCAGGGTCCACTTCCACTGCTCACGGTTTTACTGCAGGCCCTTTATTTATTCGTTGTTTCCTGTTGCCTCTCCAGCTAAGATCATCTTGGGTCTGATTGAACATTTGCCCCAAAGTGCTTTTAGTGGAAATGAGTATAACCCCACGGCGGAACTCGGCGGATGGAGGTGGGGCGTCCGAAAGCGAGGCAGGTTTGAGTTATCGCGGGTAGTTGAATGGCACGGGTGGCGTATGGTATGTTTCTGGGTTGGCGATACATTGATCAGGCTGGAAGTGTTTTAGCTCTGACACCTGGGCTCTGAAATGGCCATTGAGTGAGAATGTCCTCTTTTTGTCTTCGCCCCGAGAGGACTCTATTTGTTCTTCAGAGTTTTCCATCATGGATAAATCACAGAACATTGTGTGACTAAAGCCCCTCCTGACAAAAGAACTTATCCGGCTCCTGTGGCGGTACTGGGGAGACAGTTTGGGGAATGATACAGGCAGGAGCTCGGAAAAGCACGCCACGTCCTGTTTCGCCTCTTTTAAGTACCTTTCATCTGCTTCACCTTCCACTCTCTTCGGTGCAACCTCGAGCAGTCATCTTGTTAATAACAATATTTATACATATCTAATTGCGCTCTCATCGACGCGTCTCTTCGGTGGCACGTCAGAAGGGCAGTGGGAACGGCGGGGTTCGACGGTGGGATTATATTTAGCAAGATCTGGCTCCCCAGTGGATTAATTAAATGTTGTGAGAGGGGTACAGTGCAGTCTGGGTAAACCGCAGGGCTGTAATTTCTCCTGCCAGCAGTGCCGCTCAGTGGGCAGGTTAAGTCACAGATTAAGGGTTGCATGGCTGGTGCGGAGAGGAGGAGATGCTGGGTGGTGGCTCATTAGGCATGACTCCCACTGTGTTCGGAGAAGTAGTGGGAAAAGGGAAAAGAAAGGAGGGGAAAACAGAAGGAAAACAAACAACAGTTTTCAAAATCACAGGGCGACTGTATGTTTACCAAGTGCTGGCGTAGAGAAGGGTTTGATTGACGTGGTGGAGAACCTCTAAGTCCAGAGCTGTCAGATCAAAAAACAAAAAGTCCTTCTTCAGCCCATTGGTAAAGGGTAGATGGGAAGATTGAGAAACTGTGGCCGTTCTGAACATGCTGTACTTGTGTTAACTACCTGTTATGGCATGTGTGAGCTTTATGCCATTCACTTTGTTTTCAGACCATTTTATTGAGCATTAATTCAGACTTTTTGTTCCAAGTGTACAAGTGTTCCAAGTGGACATGCTTTCAGATATCTATAGAAACGGTATAGATATGGTTTTTAACACTTTTATTATATACAGATCACATTAGAACTATATAATTATGTATTTATTTATTTTTCAGATGTCTTGTATTTATCTTTTTTAAAGCTACTCCAGACCCAGACTTTGAATTTTATATATACCTGTAGGATGTAGTAATATAAATAATAAATTTACTGGTAACACTTTAGAATAGGGAACACTTATTCACTATTAACTACATTTCCCTCAATAAATTCCTAATTTGCTCTTTATTAATAGTTAGTAGGGTAGTTGTTAAGTTTAGGTATTGGGTAGGATTAGGGATGTAGAATAAGGTTATGTAGAATAAGGCATTAATGTGCTTAATTTGTACTAATAAATGGCTAATATTCTAGTAATATGCATGCTAATAAGCAACTAGTTAAGAGACCCTAAAATAAAGTGTTACCATAAAATAAACGAGTGCAGTATTTATTGTGAGAAAATTCAGTTTGTCAAAATGCAAAATATGTAATAGTTGAGGTATCACTTTAATCACAACCAACACGTGACTCAATGCTCATTTTATTTCTTTTCAAAGGTTTGTGTACTTGTTTACCAAGGACACAACAATGTTAGCTAACAGCATGCTTGAGAAGAAATATACAAATATAAGAGATATGTAAGTGATATATGTGATGTTTGCAGGTTTATTTATTTACTACTTTTCAGAAGTCTTGTATTTATCTTTTTTAAACTGACCCAGACTTTGAATCTTAGATAGATATATCTTTTTGTTGTAATATATATATATATATATATATATATATATACACACACACACATATTTCATTCATTTTAAATGTAATTCTCACCACTATCATTTCCATCATAATGTAAAAAATAGTGGAAATGTTTATAATTGTCAGGGAAAAAAATAAAAAATAAAAACTAGATGCATGCATGTCCACTTAGTAGACCACTTAAATAAATGAGAGTGTGAAAACGTTTTTAGAGTTTATTTTCTATGAGTCCACAAAGCTTAAGAAACACATGTGAACAGGTAACAGCAGAAGCTAGCTGACGGTGAGGGAGTGAGAAATTTGTTATTTTGCCATTGTATGTATGTACAGTAGTATGTGAGGTGTATGTGTTTGTGCATGTGTGTGTGTATGTGTGTGTGTGCGTACACATCTGGTCTTGACCCCTTCAGTAATTACTAACCAGCAGAGGAGTTTCCCAGCCTACCCCATGAACTCTCTCCCCATCTGCGTGTCTTACTGACCCTCGTCTCCTAGAGCTGCCCAGAGCCTCCCTCAGTTCTCCCGCAGGCAATTAACCTCCCACACACACACCTGTGAAAAATGATCAGCCTATTCAGTAATTACTCATTGTAGATTACGCATAGATTTTACTCATTCTTCTGTGCCCTACAACCCAAATCCTGAGACTCCAGAGAAAAGGGGTCATTTTTGGCTTGTACTGTGTCTTAACCCATCCAAGTATTCAGAATGAACCAAAACCAAACACGACGACCTCTTGCTTTTTAAAAACTCACACGCTTCATCATTGATTTGAGAGAAATACATCACCAAAACTTTTAGCCCCTCATTAATGCACGTTAAGTAATTTGCGTCCAAAGATGACTTTGTGGCCTGCTTTTTAGCATCAGTGGGAGCACGCAGTGGCCACGGTTGTCATCTTATTAGGGGCACTGCGGCTAAATGTGATCATTATCTCCAGTGAGAGGGCTGCAAATGAAAGCAATGGAGTGCAGAGATAGGAGGGCCCACTGAGCAGCATGTGCTGAATTGTCTTATTTCAATTAATTTCACTGCTAATGTGCTGGATGGCTGTGATTTTAACATAGATGATTTCAATAAGCAGAGCATTGCAGCAGAACGCATCGTTTTCTCATAAGAGGTCAGCCAAGACCGTACGGCTTGGCCAATACTGCAGCTACGGTGCTTTCGGCGTCCTTTGCAGTCTCTTAAAGAAACCCATAATCCTTTGAGTGTGCATTTGTGACCCCCTCAGGCTCCTGTGATCAAGTTGACCACTTGAAGCGAATTGTAAAATGTTTAATTGCCCCATCTCGTCCTATTCGTCTATTTATTGTTTGTACCCTGGAGACATTTTGACAGAAGTAGCTTCTCTGGACAATCGTGCGTGTTTTGATACTATATATGCCCCCGCTGGACCTCTGTAGCGTTATTTAAATCCTTCACAGGCTTTAGCATCGCTGTATTTAGGCTCCCCACGGATCAGCACGTCCCGTTTTCCCACCGGATTGTCCATTGGCAGGCTCTTTTCTTGTTTCCGTGTCCTGGAGGGATTTCTTCTCCTCTTGAACTGCGCTCGGAAAGTTGCTCAAAGAGAGAA
>JAFVLL020003393.1:0-11546 GCA_021397915.2 Tor tambroides | reverse complement strand
TGAAAGTTTCATATATATATATATATATATATATATATATATATATATATATATATGTTTAGGGGAATATGTTATTTCAATTTAACACAGGCACATGAAATTTCCTCTAGACGTGGATATCAGAAATTAACAGCTGTATACCCTAATATAAGATATATATATACATATATATATATATATATATATATATTTCTCTCTGTATTTAATTGTTAGTCCTTTTGATTTGATTTGATTTTAATGTAAAAGTGTGATGATTTAAAGTTCAAAAGAATTGATTTAAGATTGAAATTGATTTATTAAAAATAAATAATATAATGATATTGCTGTATTAAGAGGTTTTTGGAATACATTTCATTTACATATTCATTTTCAACAGCTGTATATCCTAGAGAAAAGTAATATACTAGTAGGCCTAAAAAAAAAAAAAAAGCCAACATTTTATTGTAAAGTAATTATTCATTCATAACATTCATTCATTCATTCATTCATTCATTTAGCATGCTTTATAAGAATGGGATTTGGGGGAATATCAGTCTTAAAACTAATGTCACAGTGATAAATTCATAATGGCTCTGAAAAACACATCTGATTTTCTGTAAGCAAAATTTAAAATATGAAATATGACAGATTGTGTGAGATTGCATGTTGTTATTAATTCCAACATGCTCAAAACATAGCATGCATTAAATAATCTGACAAGTTAAGGCATAAAAAACATAAGACTCCTTCTGTTTTACATCTATCAAATACTACACGTGCTATGTAATAGCTTTAATCTGTATATTTTAAGACTTCATTTTCATTCATTAACAAAATACAGTTTTGCTTTCATATGAGAATTATCTGTCTACAATAAAAGGGTGATGATAACTAGTGGATGGGAGATTTGCTTTGTTGATTAGATCCTTGGGATTAAAAGATCAAAGCAGATCAAAAGCAATTGAGAAAAAAAAAAGAAAAAAAAAGAGGTCTGGGATGTTATATTCATACATTAGATGTAGAGCATGCTGAAGCTCCACTGACACAAATGCTGAAAATGCCTGCAAAAGCCTCTTCCTCTAATCCTGCTTTATGGAGACGCCCTTTTGCCTGTGGAAAAATGCCAAACCCCATTAGATACAGATGATGACACAGTTACACGTGTGAGACGGTTTTCTGCCTCTCTCATGACAATGAAAGATGAAGATCTTGTACATAACTAAAGTCAGATAGTAAAATGATTCAGGCGTAAAATCCATATGGATGATATAACTTGATTTCAGTAAAGAATTATGTATAAATATAAATATTTATCAGTTTGTCTCTCTCGTCATACATCAATTCCACCACCACAAGAAAAAAAAAGTAAAAAAGGAAGAAGAAGGTCATTGGGAACTATAGGTAATTTGAAAGCTGTCATTTCTCATTTGTTTATTTTGTTCTGAGGCACAACATTATGCAGTTGTTTCTCAATTATTTTTCCATTTCTCCTGGCCATGGAAATTACATTAAAATACATTAAAACATTACATTAAAATAAACACAGTCAGAGAATGCTGCAAATGTTTAATGTATTACTCAATCTTTGTTACCACATTTTATATAAGTGTAAAAAAAAATAAAAAAAATAAACAATATCCATGGGTCAATGGCATGACACTCTTTTTTACCTATTAAATTATAAAACATTATTTTTTAATTAACTCATTAAGCATTCATGAAACGTTAAACATTTCATGCATATACAATGACTTTAAAACACCTCTTGATGAACATGCTTAACATTTCTGAATCAAAGTCATTTTAATATTTTTGCGGTCAGCGATGTGAAGGTGGATATAATGTATTACTTATTAAAATGTTATCTAGATAAAGTGAAAACCGTGAAAATGAAGAATAATGAACATAAGGAAAGTATGTTACTTTCTACTTGATTGTTACACCAATTGACATTTTTTGAGTATTTATTGATTTATTTATAGTATTGTGGTATTATTGATTAAGATGTGGATATCAGAAATTAGCTGTATACCCTAGAAAAAAGAAATATACTAATAAACAAACAAACACACAAAAAATACATTTGCCAATATAATGTATTACCTTATGAATGTTATTTAATATTATTGAGAAAAATAAAACTTGGATCAACATGTAAGGAAAGTATGTTGTACTTTTAAATTTTTTAATGCATGAAACCACCATGAATAAAGATATTGCATTAAAATGCATTAATGCATGCATTTGAAACTATCTATATTATATTGATATTAATAAAGCAACAATACCTTGCCATGTGTGAACTGCAGTCAACAAAAACTGTCAAAAAAGCATATTCATCACATGTTGAGAAAGAAGATGATTGTGCATTCAACTCTCACAACCAACAATCATCCTTTTCCGCAACAGACATGCAACCTCAGATGAAGTACCTTTCACAGCAACTTTATTTGCAAGCCCTCCACTTACTGTAATGCATAAAAAATGAAATCTGCACTGTCCACTCTGAGGAGTCTGGTGTCATATTTATGATTTATTCATAACTGTTGAATAGAAAATGGTTTGAGGGCTTCTTTGACCTTCACTTTTGAGGTAACAGACTTTAGCAGCCCAGCTGCCTTTGAAGTAATTTAGCCGTGCTGATGACATAGGTAACTCACCAATAAATGAGCTCTACGAAACCTAACCCTCGCTGCATAAGGAGTCTGAGGGCTGTCACTGAAGGTGACAATAAAGGCTTCCGTCGAAGATGGAACAAAATCTTCCACTGGAATAAACATCACACATTTCAGTGTGTAGTGTGTGAAGTGTGAACTCCAAACTATTAATCACAGCCTGGCTGTGCTATATTGGGATTTATTGTCAAAAAATGTGTGCCTTGTCACACTTTAACTGCTGTCTAACTGTCACACTCATTCACACATGCACACAACTATACACTCTGCATGTGAAATGTCACAAGACTCACTGCCACTGCATGTTTGATCATGGTTGATAACTCAGCTCAAAGCACATTAGAAACAGATGGCTATTTTAATTCACAATCTAAACAATTTCCTTATATATGAACAATCAATATATTAAATTATTTATTTGAAAAAATACAGAATAATATATTGTGTTAATATTTTACAATATACACTGAACAAAATTCTAAACGCAACACTTGTTTTTTCCCCCATTTTTTATGAGCTGAACTCAAAGATCTAAGACTTTTTCTATGCACACAAAAGGCCTATTTCTCTCAAATATTGTTCACAAATCTGTCTAAATCTGTGTTAGTGAGCACTTCTCCTTTGCCGAGATAATCCATCCACCTCACAGGTGTGGCATATCAAGATGCTGATTAGACAGCATGATTATTGCACAGGTGTGCCTTAAGCTGGCCACAATAAAAGGCCACTCTAAAATGTGCAGTTTTATCACACAGCACAATGCCACAGATGTCGCAAATTTTGAGGGAGCGTGCAATTGGCAAGCTGACTGCAGGAATGTCCACCAGAGCTGTTGACCGAGAACTGAATGTTCATTTCTCTACCATAAGCCGTTTCCAAAGGCGTTTCAGAGAATTTGGCAGTACATCCAACCGGCCTCACAACCGCAGACCACATGTAACCACACCAGCCCAGGACCTCCACATCCAGCATCTTCACCTGCAAGATCGTCTGAGACCAGCCACCCGGACAGCTGCTGCAACAATCGGTTTGCATAACCAAAGAATTTCTGCACAAACTGTCAGAAACCATCTCAGGGAAGCCCATCTGCATGCTCGTCATCCTCATCGGGGTCTCGACCTGACTGCAGTTCGTCGTCGTAACCGACTTGAGTGGGCAAATGCTCACATTCGATGGCGTCTGGCACTTTGGAGAGGTGTTCTCTTCACGGATGAATCCCGGTTTTCACTGTACAGGGCAGATGGCAGACAGCGTGTATGGCGTCGTGTGGGTGAGCAGTTTGCTGAAATCAATGTTGTGGATCGAGTGGCCCATGGTGGCAGTGGGGTTATGGTATGGGCAGGCATATGTTATGGACAACGAACACAGGTGAATTTTATTGATGGCATTTTGAATGCACAGAGATATCGTGACGAGATCCTGAGGCCCATTGTTGTGCCATTCATCCATGACCATCACCAATCCATGATTGCAGCATGATAATGCACGGCCCCATGTTGCAAGGATCTGTACACAATTCCTGGAAGCTGAAAACATCCCAGCTCTTGCATGGCCAGCATACTCACCGGACATGTCACCCATTGAGCATGTTTGGGATGCTCTGGATCGGCGTATACGACAGCGCGTTCCAGTTCCTGCCAATATCCAGCAACTTCGCACAGCCGTTGAAGAGGAGTGGACCAACATACCACAAGCCACAATCAGCAACCTGATCAACTCTATGCGAAGGAGATGAGGCAAACGGTGGTCACACCAGATAATGACTGGTTTTCGGACCAAAAAATAGTGTGTGTGTGTGTGTGTGTGTGTGTGTGTGTGTGTGTGTGTGTGTGTGTGTGTGTTTGTGTGTGTGTGTGATTTACTGTTTTCTACATAAAATCATTATTCATAAGGTAAAGAACATTCTGTGAAAATGTAACCTTGATATCTTTAATATTGACTGAGTAAGGCCATGTCAAAGATTGAAATCATAGTGAAATTAATGGTTGAAATCAAACTTTGATGCTTGTTATCTCATAATTAGATTTTGAGACTTTAGCCTGGATTTCACAGACAGGGTCACATTTGTGTTTTATTATGTATTGTGTGTTATTATGTATTAACTCATAAAAGAGAAATGAATTAATTGAGTGTTTCAATTAAGCTATTACATGTAAAAATGCAGTGCAGATTTTGTCTTTATTGCTATATATTTTTATATGTATCAGTAGCCTATACAGCCATACATGATCCATGCTATATTGCAGTATATTGAAAAATAGTTTCCCATATAAGAAAATGTATTATGTAATATATCACAATATATTTTCCAGTATATTCCCATTCATTCATTCATTCGTTTATTTTTTGCAAGAGTATGAAGCCCATTCAAATTATTCTATAATAAAAGCTTTGCCAGTAAATTAATTACCTGCTGCTTTTGGCTGTTGGTAGCTACATTAGCTGGTCAGACATTCTTAAATCAAAATATCATAAATCATCGAGAAAAAAAAAAAACGTTGGCTGTTGTGCTCTAGAAACATGACAGAGATGACAAACACCTGTACTGTCAGCTGTCACAGCAGCTATTGTCCATTAGATGGCAATGTTACATTTGATGCATGTAAGAAACCTAAGGGTCCAGTTAGTGCAGGTCAGTGCTTGTCACATGGTCACTGATCTGAGCTCACGCCAGTATTTCAGTCATTCGTCTGAATCACCTGACTATTTATGCCTGACTGAATTTCATATGTAACTTGGACGCTAACTTTATATGCTTTATACACAAATGTTGACTGGCACAGAATTCTCAAATATAGGCCAATTTTAAAAGATTGTTTATTCATTTTCCTTTAACTGTTTTTTCTGATGCTGGTATTCAGAACCAAGAGCAGGCCAGCCTAAAACAAAAACTAAAAAAGTGTTTTTTGAAATAAATCAATATTAATCAATGTTTTCTAGTGCACTTACATTTGCACTAACCCTCGTTCTTTTTGTTGATGAATCCAGATTATTCTTAATGAGGTGATCGCTAACAAATATCTAGTAATTTGCATAAAATACGCCTTTTTGTACAACCTCACCTCTCAGTTCTCTTCCGTTCTCTTCAGAGAGCATGCGCAGCAAGATCTCACCCTTACGAAGATTAACAATGATTATAGTAAAAGTGCAGTAACCATGTTTTGTGTGTGTGTGTGTGTGTGTGTGTGTGTATTGATTATTATTTGTATAACCATAGTTTTACTAGTTTTAAGAAAAGGGCGTCTGTGAAAAATATTTCAGATGGGTTAGGCACGCACAGAGAGCAAATGTCCCGGATGTGACTGACTATTAACACTTAGCAGTATTAATAAGGGTTACTCTCCCTATTTATCGGCCAGAGGGTGTTGTTGACATACCATGGTTTTTATGGTTAGTGTAGCAAAACCATGGTTTGTATGTGGTTTAACTATGGTAACCATTGTTTTTTGGGTTTATTTGTAGTAAAACCATGGTAAATTTTCGTAAGAGCATAAAAAGGTTGTGCTTACTAATGTATTTTGTTGTTGTTTTAATTAGATTTTTAAAAAAGTTGTTTCTAAAAAAGAGTGTGATTTATTTGGCTGCATCTGTTTTTAGTTGCTTCTACGTTTTACAGTAAATTTAAAGTAAATTTTTGTGCAAACCTCTTGATGATTCAGGATGTCTGTGTAAAAGTTTGAGTGCAGATTTTATGCAGAAATACTTGTGTAGGCCTATGCATGAAATCCACTGTAACAATGATTACATCTGTTCCCTTTGCACAGAAATGTTTGACCTTGAAACACAAATCCAAACTCTATAAAGACAACACTACACAGGGAGCAGTGAAATTGAGTGTTGAGAGAATACAGCACACAGAGTGCCGTGTCATTTCAATAAAACAACCCTCTCCGGGGACACAATTTGTTTGCTTTCTTGAGGTCATAAATATTTATATGCAATTAACAATGCTCTGCCTAATGAATTGTTTGAAGATTGGAATCAATTATGAATTAAAATAGTAAGACTTCAAAATTGGTCATCAAAATAAGTCATGCAAGAATACCATCAGGGTATTAATGCTGCAGTGCCTGTGCTAATTATAAAAACGCTCACCGGCATTCTCTATCACGCAAGTTTCGGTGCCTTACGTCATCGCAGGAAAACGGTTTGCAGGTGGTGTGATGTGGAGGACTGCTAGATCTCAGTGGTTTTCTTAATGGGTTTTCTGCTGTTCTTTATTAAGGTTGTTGTTGGGCTGTTTTCTTCTGCTTGGTCCTTATGGGCCTCAGACAAGAATTAAGAATTCATAGTTTGTCTGCATCCTCTGCTCCCCTCGAATTTAACAAACGATCACGGTGCACTGTGTATCAGCCAAGGACAGGGCACTTATGACGTCAATTCTTTTATATGTTTGATCAATTATTCTCTCAGTGACTGGATGGTTCATTCTCAATGCTGCGAAACAAAGTAGATGAATTTATGACTTATATAACTTGCCAGACAGCGACTGGTTGATTACTCATATTTTGTCTTCAGATCTTCATTTTGTTCAGACCAGATGATGTCTGGACTTCTCTTCAGTTAATATTTTTTAATGTTTTTCAGTTTTTTTTAAAACATGACCTTGAGGGACTAATAAAATAAACTCTAAAACTCTTTTAATATATTCTGGTTTAGTGAAAGAATGGCTGTCGCAATAGCAAGATTTTTAGTGATTAATGACTGAAGTTTAATACTGTTCTTCACACAATACTGAATTCAGGTGACTTGGAATATAATAGCTGTATGAACCAGTTTTATGATTTTATGGTGTTTTTCTATTCTTTTTGAAGGATTCAATCCTTTTTCCTTTTAATCTCATGCATGAAAAAGAGCAAATTCAATTAAAAATTTCTCCTTTTGTGTTTCACAGTCAAAAGTGGATTTGGAAGGACATGAGGGTGAGATGATTTTCATTTATGAACATCAATTATTCTTTGTTTTGTACATCTGAAATTATAAAGAAATATAGAAATTCTAAGTTTAAGGCTGCACTGATGCTGTATTAAATTTGCACCTTTTGCCATACATACATATATATATATATATATATATATATATATATACACAGTGCCTTGCAGAAGTATTCAGACCCCTTCATTTTTTTTTTTTACATTTTATGTTGCAGCCTTACGTTAAACCGCTTTAAATTACTTTTTTCCACAACAATCTACACTCCACACACCATAATGACAAAGCAAATAACAGGTTTTTAACATCTTTGCAAATTTATTATACATAAAAAACGTAAATGATTCCATTGCGTAAGTATTCAATATATCTTGACAGTTGAAATTTAGCTCAGGAGCATTCATATTGCTTGTAGATGTTACTACACTTTGAGTGAAGTTAAGCTGTGTCAAATTCAATTGAATGGGTATGATTTGGAGCGGCACACACATCTTAATAAAAGGTCTAACAGCTGAAAATGCATATCAGAGCAAAAACCAAGTCCTGAGGTCAAAAGAACTGCCTGTAGAGCTCAGAAACAGGTTTGCGTAAAGCCATGCATCTGGGGAAGAGTTCAGAAAAAATTCTGCTGCATTGAAGGTTCACAGAATCATGTAGCCTTCATTATCCATAATGGAAGACGTTTGAAACAACTAGGACTCTTCCTAGAGCTGACCTCCTGGCCAAACTGAGCAACTGATGGAGAAGGGCCTTGTCTAGACTGGTGACCAAGATGCTGATGGTCACTCTAGCTGAGCTCCATGATCATATATGCAGATGGGAGAAACCTAGAGAAGGACAAGCATCACTGCAACACTCCGCCAATCTGGACTTTATGGCGGTGTGGCCAGACTCAATCTTCTCCTCAGTGAAGACACACAAAAACCCACTTGGAATTTGCAAAAAAGCATCTAAAGGACCCTCAGACTCTGAGAAACAAGATTCTCTGGTCTGATGAACCTCAATTCTAAGCATCATGTTTGAAGGAAACCAGCTCTGCTCATCACCTGCTGAGTACCATCCCAAAAGTAAAGTGTGGTGGTAGCAGCCTCATGCTGTAGGGCTGTTTTTCAGCGGCAGAGACCGAGGGACTCATCAGAGTAGAAGACAAGCTCAATGTACCAAAATATAGAGATAGCCTTAATGAAAACCCAATCCAGAGCATTCAGAACCTCAGACTGGGCAGAAGGTTTACCTTCCAACAGGACAATGACCCTAAACACACAGCAAGAGTGACTTATAGACAACTCTGTGAATGTCCTTGAGTGGCCCAGCCACAGCCTGGGATTGAACTTAATCAAATATTTCTGGAGAAACCTGAAAATGTGCATCTGCCCCCATCCATCCTGACAGAGCTTGAGAAGTGAACAGGTGAGGTGAAGAATGGCAAAGCAAAGCTTGTCGCATCAAACAAAAAAGACTTGAGGCTATAAAGGTGCTTCAGCTAATTACTGAGTTAAGGATTTGAATAGTTATGCAACATACTTATTTCAGATTTTTAATTTTTTATAAATTGACAAAGTTGTGACAGTTCTGTTTTTGCTTTGCCATTATGGTGTATGGAGTGTAGATTGATGTGGAAAAAAAAGTAATTTAATGCAGTTTAACATAAAGCTGCAACATAACAAAACGTGAAAAAAAATGAAGGGGTCTGAATACTTCTGAAAGGCACTGTATACATACACACACACACACACACACACACACATATATATATGTTTTAAAGTTTGTAATTTTTTTTTTACATTGTTTAGAGCATAATAAACAAATGGAGTGAAAAAAAAAGAAATTTTAATCATATTTTATGCTATGTCCTATGTAGAGGACACCAGGACTATGTTATATTATATTATATTATATTATATTATATTATATTATATTATATTGTTTTTGTTTGATTTTGTCAGTCACCAATCAATTTTTAGATTTCAGGCTATTTTTAACCAAACTTTGAACAAATATGATTCACATCTAAGTTATGAAAGATAGAACAGTTTGATATACTGTTTTACTTTATGTAATATGTGTGTAAAATGGCAATTAACTGGTTTTCCCATTCTATATCTATACATTGTATCTAATTTGCATATTAATGTGTTCTTGGGGCAACATTTAATGAAAAAATGAAGTGTAATAATGGGCGTAATAACTTTTCCTTAACATTCTTAACATTTTCTTAAGAATATCTCATATTTCATAGGAATATTGATATACAATTTCTTTTCCTATTGACTTGTGTCTCCACAAAATGCCTAATTAACATACTGTATGTCCTGGTGTCCTGTACAGAAGATTTTATGTAACTGATGTCCTGTTTTGTGACATATTCTGATTTTTATTTTTATTAGGAGTGCTAAATTTGATCATTTGGTCAATATCAGTAATTTTTAAAGACCAAGGAAGAGTTGTTGTCATGATCAAACCTCCAAACATTTGGTATCTCTAAAAAGCCTTGAATATACCACCACTTTAGAAACTAAAACCTCTTTATATAGTTAATTTGATTTATTGTTGTAATTTATTGTTTTCATGTGTGCAACAAGTGGAGATTGTGAGATTTGTTTAAATAGTTATTATCCAGTATTGTTTATTGCTTTATAAGTTATCCAACTGGAAGGGAAATTAATTGATTAACAAGCAACTGTTGCTGACTTCAGACCAGATTTCATTTCACAAGCTGTCACTGCAAGCGGGCCGTACACAATCATTCATGGGATCAGCTGGAAACTCGGGCCAGTGAGGGGGTAGAGGCGTGTATTTTGGCTCTCACTGTATTCGCAGCAGTTTATCGGCTCACTCATTTAATCTGACAGGTTTAATATAAAACAGGTGAAGTTTGTGGAGCTCTGAATCTTGGCTGGTTTTGGCAGAAACGTGTGGCCGCTGCTGCCATTTCGTCAAGACAAAGCGACTCTTTTACCTCCCCGCGGGTACTGACAACGGCTCATGTGTGAACATGGAAAAAGAAGCAAAATGAAATCCATTTTATAAACAGAGAAAGGTCAGTGGTGACATGGATGAGAAGCACAACTCCTAGTGCTCACCACAGTCTGTAATCTTAACTGTGTCCTGTATGCTGCTGTAACAGATGTCAACCATGTAAACTGATATGTTTTGATATATTAGAAAAAACTGATAAGTTTTAAATATTAGATAAATTAGAAACTATTGGAGAAATTAGAGAAATAAATGTTGAAGAACTAAAATTACTAAAACTAACACTGAAAAAATTAAAAGTAAAAAGAAATATTTTTAAGTTAAGAATATTTGTATACTATAATATTATATATTTATATTTCACACACACACACACACACACACACACACACACATATATATATATATATATATATATATATAAATTATATAATAATAATAATAATAGCAACAATAATAATATGAAATAATAATATGAAAAAAGTAACACTGAAAACAATTAAAGCTATATACAAATATGTATGTTTTAAATATTAGATAAATTAGAAAATATTAGAGAAATTATAGAAAATATGTTGAAGTACTAAAATTACTAAAACACTGAAAACAATTAAAAGTAAAAAGAAATATTTTTAAGTTAAGAATATTTGTATACTATAATATTATATATTTATATTTAGTAAATATATAAGACTGAAAACAATTAAAGCTATATACAAATATGTAAGAAAATACAGAATATTTGTTTATGACATTATATATTATATAACATTTTATTATTTATTAACATATGTAATATATAACATTTTATACACACACACACACACACACACACACATATATATATATATATAGAAACACATTGCGTTTTTTTAAAGCCCAAAACAGTCAATAGCATGACATGAATTAATATATCTTACCAGGTCCCATATTTTCTTAATCTTTTGGATTCACTCAAAAAGGGGGGGGGGGGGGGGGGGGGGG
>JAFVLL020003391.1:0-11019 GCA_021397915.2 Tor tambroides | reverse complement strand
AAGCACTGTTAATTGCAATGCATATTTTTTTCGATTTGTGGAATTCAGCATGCTTTATGTTTCAAAAACTATTGTCATTATTCTGCTTCCATAGTGTAATGTCATTGCGGTTTTTATTAAAGTTTCTTCATGTAATGGAAAGATTCCCAAACATTTTTGTCAGCCAAACCCCATAAAATAAAATATTTACTTGAAATATCTCTGAGGAAGTTTCAACATTTCAAATAATTTAATAACACATTCACATGTTTACAGTTTTCTGATGTCAGTTAATGGTCACATTGACATGCAGGAAAACAAGTCAAATATTTATATTTGTAGTGTTCAAGAGATTTTATATCTTTATTTTACATTTTTATGATTTAATTAATTGTTAGTTTTTATCAATTCACAAAACCTCTGCAGTTCTTACATTAAGCCAGTCTGAAACCCCACGCCCCCGGGGTAATGTAATGTTTAATGCATTTTATGATATTGATATTAAAAAATGGAATATATTTTCTTTCTCTTTGCTTTTTTGTTTGATGAAGTTAGATAAAAAGTGATCTAAAAGTGATCTAAAAAGTATTCAGAATACATTACCTAAAATGAGTAATCTAGATTAGTACTAACTACAGTTTTCATCATGTAATCTGTAATCAGTAACTCACATTGTAAGTAATCTACTCAGAACTGGCTTCATAACACAATTTACAGGTATGATGAAGCTCTTGTCTTGTACCATGACACTGCTGTTCTTGATGCTGATTGGTTGACACATGCTATATGGGTGTTAAAGGAAGAGTTCAACACAAAATGAAAAACCTGTCAGTATTTGTTCACCCATATGTCATTCTGAACCAGTGCGCTATCCAGATTTCAATAATGGCAAAAACTGAGTCAGCAGAACCTGATTTGGGTTAAACATGAGCTTCAGTAGAGGAGAGGATAATGAAACCAGTGCTACTTTCAGTCTCATACTCTGAATTATCAACTGTTTTGAAAATGAAATCAGAGGACATTAGTATTAATATACTGTAATATTGATTTGTGACAGTGTTTGTTTTCTTCCCTTGTGAAAAAGAACAAATTAGTATACTTTTATTAAGAGTACTTATGGATAAAAACATAATTTAAAATAATATACTTACAGGAATAGTTTGCCCAAAAATTTTAATTTGTGGACAATTTACCCACTCTCAGCCCACAAGATGCACAACACCTTAATAATGGATGTGTTTCTTCTAAACAAGTAGGTTTTGTCTTCACAAGATGTTAACTGATGGACTGGAGTGGTGTGGATTATTGTGATGTTTTTATCAGCTGTTTGGACTCTCATTCTGACGGCACCCATTCACTGCAGAGCATCCATTGCTGAGACACTGATGGAATGACACTTTTCCCCAAATCTGATGACAAATTCATCAACATCTTGGATGACCTGAGGACATTTTCATTTTTGGGTGAACTATTCCCAATGAACTGCAAACTGAATGTAATATTTTTGAAAACTGAATTGTTATTTAAATTTGCATGAAAAAGTATTATAGTTTAAATTTTCAAATGCAATTAGTTGAACTTAAGAGTGCTTATTTATTTATTTATTTATTTATTTATTTACTTATTTAAAGTATTTATGGTAAAATTAAAATATACTGTACTTTAATGTCATTTCTATTGAAATTTGAATGTCCTGTATTTAAATTTATTTATAATTAAACATTTGTAATAATGAAGTTGCAAGTTAGTACATTTAAAATATATTAACATTACATGTAATATCAAACAACACTACAGTTAAAATTATAACCTAGTACTTTACATGTATTTTAGTATGTTAGTCAACACATCAAAATAAGTGTAATTCTTTAAAGTATGACAAAAGATGATTAAAGTGTAATTATTTAAATTGCAAAGACTGTTAAAGGTGTATTAAGAATCATAGTGATGTTCGTGTTTACATTTGTTTACAAGTGTACTACATTTCTTTATTCCCCCATATCTTCTTGAACTGCAATCCTATGGGTCCCTCACCTCTGCCAGCTCCTCACTGCTCAGACGGCCATCCTGGTTTCTGTCTATATACTTGAACATTGTGTGCACCAGGATCCTCCTCTGGTCCATGGCGTTTGCTTGCCCGTCCATGGAGGTCCTGGGCTGCATGTCCAGCAGCATGCTCTTCAGCTTGTTGTACTCCGCCATGGTGCATGTGTCGCCTGTAAAGCACGCCAGAGGAATTTAATTAGCTGGATATGACCGAAGGCATTTATGCATTTGCATTTATGCACGGACGCGTGTTTGCGATTTGCATTTTTGGACAGTTGTTCAGTGCAGGGGTCCCAATTAATTCACTGTAATCCTGCGATTTACACCCAAAGACAAAAGGTAAACATTCTCATTTAGACACTTTAGCTGTATCACAGCTTCTTTCGGCGGAGAGGGATTAGCAAGCATGTTTTAAACTGTCACATTAATTCCCATGCGGCTCCGCAGCACTTATGTCTATAAAAGACGGCGGGGAAAATGAGAACCATGATTAATCAAGTGTGGTAGTGACTGTTTATTCCTCACTGGCAATAAAATTATGCAAACACAGCCCACCCGCTGAGCCGCTCTTTAAGACCCCTCGAGTGGGAGGAAGATTGTTTCTTGTATCCGGCACGGAGGCAGCGCAGAAGACGACAGTGTATACAAAGCTCTGCTCGACTGATGAGAGGAGGAAATGTGGTGGTATGAATAAGTCATTAGGTGACACTCCTCTACATGACGGATCAGAGCCGCCCGCTGAGAGGAGTCTCGCTATGTCTAATGAAGAAAACAGCAGTCAGCAGTAACTGATTCTGACCGCCGGCAGCTTCTGACCACCACAGTATACTGTAGGAACTGAACAATCTCAAACACACAGTGTGGATGACAGTGTGCTTAATTGGCCACGTACACACTGTAAAGTTTCAGGAGTGACACCACATTTAAAAACGGGAGTGAATCCCTTAAATTACAGTTTCATGAAGCAGTTTGCCATATTATGCATTTGGTATCTGCTATTTTTGAGCACAATATATTACAGCTACCAAAGACTCGTTATTTTTACGGATTTTAACTAAACTACCGTTGACAGAGTTGGTGTGTTTTGCTTATGTTTGGAAGGTCGCTCTGCAGAGTGCACTTTTGAAAAGGTTGCCACGTCTGCATATTATTATTAAGCTTTATTGGGCTTGTTGGTTTGAGCTCAGCTCATAAAGAGATCCATTTTATGAAGTTAATAAAGTAGGCAGGTGCCGATCGTGATATTTTACTATGTGGCCTATTTCCAAGATAATGCATTTGGATTTGAGTTTAGAATGGGCTTGTTCTTATTTGCCGTTTTTTTTATAGCAAGTTCTGGCAACACTAATGAGTTGAATTGTACCTCGTGCCCTGTGATTTCTTGCACATGCATTCAGAAGAGACAGATTTCTGATATGTGTTTAAATATGTAATTATCAGTTTGCTTCTGTACACATTGCATAGTATTTCTACAAATGAAATTGCCACAACCTGCATTTTTCAAGAGTCAATTCAGTTGTAGGATGTAGTTGCCACATCAGTAAATAACTGAACTGTGTGTGTACAGAACAGGATTAAACACTAAAAGGTGAAATGACAACTGAATTCAGCTGCAGTGTGCACATGGCCAGAGTGTCTACAGAATAAGTCACACACACACTACTGAAATGAAAATGCACAACTTGCACTGAATTTGTGTTGAGGATAGAAAACAGGATGCAGCACAATAATGCAAGTTTGAATTTAAGGAAAAATGGAAAGAAATTGGGAATAAAAAAGAAAGAAAGAAAAAGTAGAATGAAATTCCATAAGTCTTACAGTAGCTCACTGCTGTACAGTAGTATAGATAATAATACATTATGTTTTATGTTCAGTGTGAATTTCATACAAACTTATGCACACAACACAACTCATCATACAATGATGTTAACTTTTGTTTTATGGATCATAATGAACTAATAAAACGAATGGATTAATGAAATTCCTCTTTAGTTGTGTGATTGTGTTTAATATACTGCAATTACTTGGCTACACTAATGTTAGAGACCTGTGACATATACAGATGGGCAGTAATACAAGTTCAAAAGAAAAACTAGTACAAAAATGTTCATTTTGATATACCATACAAAGTTAATGAGACTGCAGTAAAATATAGAAATTATGTTGCTAAACTGCAGGATGAGCTTGATATTACAAAGCTTAAGTCGTGAAAGAGAACTCAATTAGATACTCACATGCTGTTTGACATGCGCATACACTGAGTCAAGTATACTTCAGGCTTAACTCAGTCAGATTCACACAATAAAAAAAGCCCATTATATAAACTGTTGTGATGGCATGTTTGAAGGAGCCGAGTGAAATTTGATGTGCTTAAAGAAATAAATGCTCTCACATGGCCACAGGGCCTAAAACTTTTCCAACACCTGCCCATAGGTAGTAATTTTTTACCGGCTATATATATATATATATATATATATATACACATACACACACACACACACACACACACATATATATATATATATATATATATATATATATATATATATGTATGTGTATATATGTATATGTATGTGCATTGTTACTTTAAAATGCAATAATTATTATTATTATTATTTAAACTAATCAATAAGGAAATATATCTATAATACTATTGACCTGAAAAGTATTTCATAATAATCATGTTAATTTATAATGGTATGATAAAAACTGGCGGGTAACACTTTATTTTAATCACCAATGCTGATTTTTCTCTCGTTTGGCACTTGCCGAGTATTCATTTTAGGCTATGCATGGCCATAAATGTGTGACAATTCTCTTACTTACACTCACACTAAAATGTATGTAGATTTATAGAAACTACATCAGCCGCAGATATATTAGAGCTTATTCTTTACATTTGTCAATACAGGGGAAATCATTCTGTTTTGGCATTCAAAGGATATTTCTGTGTTTTCCTGCAGCACATATTTGTACAGTACATAACCTCAATGTCAAGCCTGTCTGTTAACATGACATCAGGGTCGTCTCCATACACAAACCTGCTCTTTTTACCCACAATCCTGCCTTGATCAATCACGTACGACTCTGACAGGAAGGTGTTCCGTTTGGTACTTTTCAAACATGGTAATGAAGTACATCTATCACTCAAGTGCTAAGGGAAAGGTCAGTGCTGAAACGTATAAATTGTTATGACATGCCATAAATCTGAGTTAATCCTCAAATATATCCTTTTTTTTCTCCATGAAAGGTATCACACAGGTCTATAGCTCTTATTCTTTTTCACTTCTCTCTCTCTCTCTCTCTCTCTCTCTCACACACACACACACACATACATGCACGCACGAAAAAATATCTACCATGAAGCACAGGTCAGAGAGAGCAATCATATGACTTACATTGCATTGCAATACAGGATAAAAAGGTCTTTTTTTTTTGAGTGTGTGAATGTTCAATGAACATTGTACATTAGTACAAATGAACGTGTTATTTAAGTGTTCATTCATTACACTGCGCTGTCAGTATTGTATTGATGGTCGATTCCTTGCTCTTTCACGATGCAAATATGCATGACTACTATCTCCTTTTTGAATTTATCTGGTTAATATGGCACTCAAATAAACTCAACACACTATAAACTCAACTCAATTTTAAGGTTAAACAGCACAGTCAAGTCGGACGGCTGAGCAGACGCTACAATGGCATATTGACAGAGCTCCGGTTTAAAACACTGAAACTCTGAAAACAGCAGTGACCGATTCAGTGCTCTATTAGGTTCAGTCAGATTCGTTTCTCTTCGTCTCTTTGTCCTGCTGCTACCCAGCGGCCTTTAGACAGTCCAAAACAAGAGACTGCAGAGATTTGCAAAGAGATTTCTCTGGAGCTTTAGAACCGTGTCTCCTGACCTTTAACATATTTCTGTTTACATCTCTTTTCTACCAAGAAAGAAAAGTTCATTGGCATTTTGCGTGACTAATGAAGACTTGATGGGAATGTAAAGATGTGTTATCTAATCAAACAGCAGATTTCACAGTGCAATCAGCAGAAGCTCTTCTGTTCCTGAGTGTTTCAGCAGCAGTACGGGATGCCCGTGAAGCCATGCTGTGATGAATAACTGATCAGTGATGTTCAGTACATCCTCGACTGTAGTTACACAGCAGGACGCCATGCATGGACATGTATGATCAATCAGTTATGGTGAATACATTGAATAAAATCTACATAAACCCAATTTATACTCATACAGAAGCTCACGTATGATTATGTAAATTCACTGATTCAAACATATGGCAAGCCACTTTGACATTTAATCCTTAAAACGCATGTATTTTCATACTACTTACTGTATTTCTTAGCTACTAGTATCTATTCTATTAGGTATTAGTATTTATTCATTAGCTACTAGTGTTTATTCCTTAGGTACGAGTAACTTTTTAAAGATATTATTCATTAGATACTAGTTCTTATTTGATACTAGTATATACCTATTAGTTACCTATTAGATACCTATTTAATAAATATTAGTAGTAATTCATTAGGCACTAGTGCTTATTTATTAGACAGTAGTATCTTACTAGTAACAATTATTTTATCTTAGTAGTCACAACTGATTTTTCTTTACTCGGCTTATGTCATAATTATGTTATTAGTCAGAATTATGGAAGCCTGTTTCTGCCACTGATTAAAACATGTAATTGCAAATTTTATCTCCCAATTCCGACTTTTCTCAGAATTGGGAGATATAAACTCGCAATTGTGAGAAAAGAATTCAGAATTGTGGGATATAGTCACAGTTCTGAGAAATAGAGTCAGATTTTCTAGATATAAACTCACAATTCTGACATTTTTTCTGGAAATTCTGTCTTCTTTTCTTGTAACTGCGAGATATAAACTCGCAATTGCCAGTTATAAACTCTAATTCTGAGGAAAAAAAGACTATTTTCTTACAATTACGAGTTTATATCTCACAATTCTGACTTTATAACTTGCAGTTACATGTTATGAAGTCAGACTTGCAAGATATAAACTTTCAATTCTGAGAAAAAATGTCATAATTGTGAGATATAAAGTCACAACTCTGAGAGAAAAAGTCATCTTGTAATTATCTTACAATATTTTGCAATTCTGACATTATTTCTCAAAATTGCAAATATATATCACACAATTCTGACATTGTAACTCGCAATACCATCTGATGATTAAGTACTAGTATCTAACAATAGGTAATAATATCTACTTAATAGATAATAATATCTAATGAATGAGTACAAGTATCTAATAAATAAGAAAAAGTATCTATTGAATAAGCAGTAGCATCTTTTAAAAAGGTACTAGTAGTAATAACCATGAGTAACTAAAGAATAAGTACTAGTACTTAAGAGAATAGATAGTATCTAAAAAGCAAGTACAGTAGCACAACAACAGATACTAGTACGTTTTAATGATTAAATGTTAAAATGGCTTGCCATAGAACCGGCTGCATTGAGATTTAATGAATCTAAATCCTTCATATTCTTCATATCATGTAAGGACACAATAATAATGTGCTGTCTTCACCCTGAGGAGCTATTTCTACCTGATCTGCCCTTAATGACTTTCATTGCTGCAACCCAATGATAAAATCATATTTTTGACTTGAATAAAACCAGTTCATTTATGAAGCACTTTCTGAAGTCAACTGACAATCTGTTTCTTTACAGTGCTGGCAATGTCTCTGCAGTCTGTGCAGCAACATGATCAAAAAGCTTTTCCTGTGATAATCGCTGAGAGCAAAGCATGAGACGTACTAGTGAAAGTTAGAAAAGGAACTCTTCAGAAGCAGAAGTGCATTTAGTTCAGTATATTAGTGAGAGAATCTGGCCTTTGACAGTCAGACAGTCAGTTTCTGTACATATATAAGGTTATAAGCAATACGGCTAATCCCTGTGGATAAATGTCACAAGCTGCAGGAAAGAAGCGCTGCATATATTTAGGTCTCAACTAGCGGTTGCTATTATCCTGTCAGGCATGGCATTTAAGATCAAAACAGTATTTGCCACTTCAAATTTTCAAACTATGTCATAAATACCAGACATAAATGCTTCTTTCTCATCTACACCTGAGCAAGGCATGCCGTAATGCAACACTAGCACCAAGGTGAACCCTTTTCTCCCCCCAAACACAGAGGGAGACTCATCTGGCAGTTTCCTGACCCCAGATCTGTCACCTGACAAAGGGTTTGTAGGTGGAAACAATTGCACGGCTGTCAAACACTTAATGGATTAAGAGCAGGAGGAGCAGAACAGGACTTGATTACAGTCTCAGCATCAGTGTGTGCTGCTACAGGACACTGTATGTGCACTTCAGAGCTTCTAGGGCTCAATCAATAGCACTCAGCCTTTAGCCTTTGGAGGCTTCTGGGTTTTAAATGGACTAACAACAGCTGCTGGACACATTGAATGAAGGGGCCAAATGAATGTTTTTATGGTTTCTCGTGGTTATTGAAACCTATTGGAAAGAACCAGTTTGCGAAAAAGCATCGGATTTCCCCGTTTGCCTGAAGCTCTGAATTGCAGGTATTAACGTTGTAAATAATGTTCAGTTTCTTGCACAGACAGATCGTTTCGCTTCATAAGACCTCGTTATATCGTCAGGAGTCACGGTTACTACTTTCGTGTTGCCTGATATGCCTTTTTTGACTCTCAAAGTGACAGAAATTGCTGACTTGCATTTTACGAATCACCAAGGACCACGATTTCAGCTAATAATCTTTTTTTTCTTTTCTTTTAGTTAAAAATCTACTGAAGAAAAAAAGTCACCTATTTTGTATGGCCTGAGGGTGAGTAAATTAACAGCATTTTTTTAATTATTATTTATTATTATTATTATTATTATTATTTTATCCCTTTAACTCTGAAGTCACTGTATGTTCATATGATAAATGCAACTTAAGGAGAGCAAAAATATATTATAATCATTGTTTCTCTCAGCAACTATTGTACTTGACCATTTTGATCAATAGAAGCAGAAAATATGGCTGATCTGTCACTATTTGAAGGGTTTTCCCTTTGCTATTGAGTCAGAGAGCCACTATTTTCCCATTCACCCCATAGGAATCACTAGAGTATGCTGCAGTGAAATATAATACAGAGCATGCAGAAAAAGCAATAACATCAGGAGATGCAATTCCACATTTTCTATTCAGAGTCAAGGTTAGAAACACCTCAGAACAAGCCATCTCATTTCAATAAACTGGGGGAGCACAAACACATAAACATCCATTTATCTGAAACACTCTTCACAACAGTAGTTGGTCCAAAGCCCAATGTCTGTCCCCGAGAGGCTTCTAGACTGATGAACGGCTCCAGACTCGTTCAGGTAAACAGGGTGAGTGAAAGTCACCGACTGGGGAGCAGAACTAATGAACGATCTAATTAATAAATCAGCATTCACACGCAGATGATGCTCTCAACAATTGAGCCTCATTCATTATTGTATCTGGGTCAAACGTGTCCCTCGGTGTTGGACAAATCCTCACAGACTTGTCAATACAAGCGCAGATATGAATTAGCACAATGGAAGAAATCTGAAGCTGAACTATTATTGTGTTTAACAGGTTATTTGCCTGACAGAGCACAACATTTTAGCAATTTAAAGTCAACAGCTTTAACTACCCATTTTATTTCCTCTAGACACTGTAAAATTGGTTACCTGTACTTGTTATCTTAGCTATTTCTACATGATTTAAACCATAAAATGAGTTTTGTTGGTATAAATTGATGTATAGAGGCTGGGTCAGTGATATAGTAAGTAACATTTTTGACTTGAAAACAAGTCATATATTACTAAAATATTTTATTTATTTATTTTTTTTTAATGTTTTATGTGACATATTTCTGAGTGAAACAGGGGATTCGTTCTTCTCCTGAAACTGTTTTTTGACTGAAACGATTGGGTAAAGTTACTTCTACAAGTAATGCATTATAATATTTCATCACTCCCTAAAAAGTAACTACATGTAAATGCTTTACGTGGTTCCTTTTTATGGAAAGTAATGCGTTATGCTACTTTTACATAACTTTTTCTCATCTGGGCTGGCTTGCTTGTTTATTTTTAATATAAAAAGTTCTGTTTTGGCAAATATAAAAGCCCTTTCCGTTTACTTTGTTTAAACATGTTGTCTAATAATTTAATCGTCAGAATTTTTAAACAGAGACTGTAAAATAATAAAGATGGAGAAGCTTTGTGCGCTCTGTGTTTTCACTGCTTTCAAAATAAAAGTCCAACATAACTGTCAAACAGAAAAAAAAAATACTGGTCAATGCTGATCATTAAAAAAATGCCAAATATTGGCCGATATATAGGCTTTAGTGATGTATATATCGGTTAACCACATTAGCCACCCTCTAGCCAAAATGTAAAATAGTCACAAATCAGAAAAAACAACAATGTATGGGGAGGGCAGGTAAACAATGCCAAACCACTCAACAATATTTCACAGTCACCCTATCGCCATCTTTAAGCCATTTCAACCCAATGTCTCCATTTCGCTCTGTCAGGTGAACATTATAATAATGAGAAACCCTCCTTTAGCCGTGTCGCGTCAGATGGGATGACATGTTTTAAATGATCCACTGAGCTGGTTTTCTATCCTCCGAGCCTGTCGCCTGGCGAGCTGTAAACTCAGAATGAGGACGCTCTCCAAGGTCTGAATTTATGCATTGTGCAAATGTTATGCCAATACCTCCATTTTCTGTCTTTTTTTAGCTTCTTCTCCTCCTTCAATTAATATCGTGCCGCAAAGCGTGCTCCATTACCCAGAGAGACAGAGGGGGAAATGTGCTTTGACTGATAATATGAACACATGTTTCCCCTGGAGCCAGCTTCATCTCCCACAATCCTCATCATCAGTCGGCTGGCTAATCTGAACACAATGAGGGAAGTTGGGCTCCATTGACCGAACTCTTAATTAAAACCCAGACAAAAGTATCTCATTCTTAACACTGCCATTAGGCT